>VNWX01001165.1:0-16367 GCA_009869905.1 Ceratophysella communis
ATAGAGAATTAGATTTGAATCTAATCCCAAGGATCTACCCTGCCTCTTCCAGAAGCCCTGAGTTGTTCTACGTATTTATCTGAGAATCTGGCTATCTGAAGCTTTAAAACAATGAGACTATGTACTTTCGGAGCTTATGTGTACAAAAAGCAATGGAGCTGTTGGCTGAAGGTGGTTGAAGATTGAGACTCTCCTTGGCTTAACTTGTCTGTTCTCAGCAGAGAGCCCACTTCAGTAATTACAATAGTTGTTGAAAAGTTGGGGCGGCTCAGAAGAGCCAGAGACACCAGCTCCTAATTAAATTGGAGAGGGGGGGATGAACATGACTTGAGCCTCTGAATTATGAATGAATATGAGGCACACCAGATTTTAAGGCGAATGGAGATTTCGTACAAAACGAGTCGACCTGGGTCGCCTTTTGCTCGGTGTAAACGAATGATGCTTTATAGCTGACGCTCATCTTAACGTATTCCAATTCATGTAGTGACCTAATTAGTCAATCAGTGGGCTGAAAACTGAAAAATGCATTTGAAAATCAATTAAGGTTATTGTCTAATGAGATCAGGGCGAATTTCAGCTAAAAAAAGACTTGAGCCTCTGAATTATGAATGAATATGAGGCACATCAGATTTTAAGGATCGCCGAAATTTCGTACAAAACGAGTCGACCTGGGTCGCCTTTTGCTCGGTGTAAACGAATGACGCTTAATAACTGACCCTCGTATTCCAAATTCTGTAGTGACCTCATTAGTCAATCAGTGGGCTGAAAACTGAAAAATGCATTTGAAAATCAATTAAGGTTATTGTCTAATGAGATCAGGGCGAATTTCAGCTAAAAAATTTAATAATTACGCCAGTATAAAATTAAATAATTATTTTTGAAATAGCGTCTGGTTTTAATTAGTTTTTGGGTTGGGCGAAAACCTATTTTGTCCAATTTGTGAAATTAAACTTATTCTCCAAAAATTTAAAAAATGTTTTCATCAAATATGTTATGAAATTTTATTTTGCTAAGAAAATATCGAGCTCAGTCTCATGGGAGAAAGCACCACACACAATATTACGGAACCACGTATTACGTTTTTGTAAGTATTTCGTACGGTCAACCCAAATGGAATTGTAGACAATTTCCTTGACCATTTCGTCATTTTTTTTCTTGTATTGTCGGCTATCGATCGGTCCAAAACATGCAAAGGTTATGGAATTGTCGATTTTGTTTCGTTCATTGTACATCTACATATATGCAGTACAAAGTACAAGCAAAGCTGTTAGACAAGGCTATTAAATATTTTTCCTTAGTAAAAAGCCTGACGAGTTCCGAGAGTGGAAAGTCCCACCCCCACAGCACATTAAAAAACTCAATACTCCGAATTACAAGGCCAGTACTGGTCTCTATCGCTGATCTTGACTTGATTGCTCCAAGTTTCAGTTTCAGTCTGAAAAATGCTTCCATGCTAAAGCTTCATAGCTCACGAGATCATTAGACCAGATCGACAGCTAATATTAGGTCTAGAGCAACCGAACCCTCTCCACCAATTTTCCACCGCGTCGGCGGCCTTCAGTCAGAACAAATAATTAATGGATTAAACTCAAATGTAGGGCAAAGGCATATATGAAATATTTAATAGGAAAAAAAAACAATCGTCAAATATCATGCAACAGTCTAGTCGCATGCAAATGCTGCTATAAGCTTTCACCATAGGAATTTCTCCTGCAACGAAAACCCCAAACCCCAGACCATAAGCCAAGACCCGAACCAAGGCTAATTAAGTCTGCATGTAGGTCTTAGCTCCTTAAATAAAGCAAAAGTTTTTCGAATGATATATATTTATTCGACCGAAACGCAAACCTAGAAATTCACACGTTTTTCCACAGCCATAGCCTGTCAAATGCTATGAGCATAACTCACGAATTCTGCAGGCAAAGGCAGTGGAGAAAGGACGGTACTTTCTCCAGGCTGAAAACAGGGCTAGCTTGCCTGTTCTCAAACTTTATCGCTCTTTTTCTCATTAGTAGTCTTTCCGAATCGAGAATTGGGCTCGTCTAGTTCTTAGCTGGATGTGCCTTGCGTTTCATATCCACAGAAATCTCTTCAAAACTTTTTTATATCGTTTCATGTAAACAGGGAACCAAAGACGCAGACAGCGGAATGCTATCTTGTTTACGCCGTGTTCGTGCAGAAACATTAAAGACGTTACGCTTTGGGCATATCACCCATCTTTTATAGTGACGGGTAATGATACGATACTAAAACGAAGGTACCTGGAAAATTTGAAGCGGAAGGTTAGCTGCTTGGTGAAAGTTTGCTTGTTTTGATTATGGCTCGGTGTCTCCTGTCAATTTAGATCACATCGAGCATGTTTACACCTGGTGCCTTGTCCGCCACTTATTTCGTATGTAATGCCGAATCGTCCTAGAACCTATGCTTTCTCCATGAGAAACAAACTTAGCTCATCAGTGTAACTTTCCGTTGAATTGACGTGAGAGAAATAGATAGATTAACCGGACCTACAAGTTGTCTGTGTATTAAGCTAGGATCTGCACGTGTGTACGATATGAATTCAGTGGAAAATGGGGCTTACCTATGCTCTATGAGTTAATCGAGCTAATGCCAATCTCAATAATTGCATAAAGTGTTTGTTTTTCCGTACATAACCTATTTACTTACCTGTTGTTTGCTTTTGCAGCCACGTACGTTCAACGCGGAACAGACGAAGATGACATTGGAAACGAGGAGCCAAGTCCAGGGCGTGACTTTCTCTCTGACTTCCAGAAAATTAAATTGACGTATTTCTTTCGTCATGTTCTGGACATGAATCGAGATGACGTCATTTCCGCTGAAGACTTTGTTGCTTTGAATCAGGTAAGGTCATAATAATTTGGGTTTTAAAAGGTTGGGCGTATGCATCTTATTTAATTAAATTCTTGCAAGAGAAAGCATAGCCGACAGGAACTTGAGATAAGTAGTGTCGGCACTTCAGGGCTATATATTAACTCAGCCTTTTCCCTGTGGAGCAATTGAAGGAGCCTTAATGTATAGGTAAACAAGCTGGAAATCTTGAGATTGATGTTGAAGTTTGAAGTGTTTTTTAGTGTCTAAGGCGCTCAGAGAATTTTGAGTCTCTTTTTAAGTTTGAATAAATGGATGCACTGCGTTTACAGGCATTTTAGCATTCGTAGAGAGAAAGAACATTAGGGCTTTATTTATGCTACGACCCGCCTCCTTAAACGGTGACAAGGGGTAAATGACTCCTGTTTATATGCATCTGCTCAGCAGTTCAGGCAGTCGACCTGCCAGCCCTTTAATTAATGGGCAGATGGGCTGCAATTTATTCTTGTCAACTAGTCAGTGGGGAGATGTGTATGCAAAATATTCGGGGTTTTAAAGGGAAATTCCCGCATTTTTTACTTCCGGTCTTTGGTCTGCTACTCTACTGTTAATAGGCATTTTACATGGATTGAAAATGAGCGTAATTTAATTGAAATTTTGTAATTTTCCAGCGTATCCGACATTACATCGAGTGGTCATCGGAGAGCATAGAATTTCATATTTTGAAAGAAGTTCATTCCGGATTCCTGGAGTGCTTTCTCAATCAACCACTGGATGAGTGCTCACATATGTACTACTGCAGTGCGGAACGAGGTAAGGCCGAAGTTCGGTTTCAGGGTGTCATCCGGGGTTCGTCTAAGGCACCGAATGCTCTGCAGCCTAAATTTCAATCCAATTTCGACTACACCTGAAACTCCATTACACCCCACCAATGCATTATTCACAATTTCCATGATTAAATTGAAGATGAGTACACACACATGCATGTTAAAAGTTTTAAAACTTTGGTCAGCCCCACAAGTGCCTCGTGAGGATCCCTGAAGTTCCAAGTTTGGAAACCACTTACGTAGTGATACACTGCAGAAGGACGGTTGGATTCCATAGTGGCTGCGGTCGCGGTCGAATGGGTCACGGTTATTTAGGGCTCTAAAATTATTAATTTCCGTATTCTCGTTGGTATTTAAATTACTAACGTTAGTCAGTGGAAATTTGCGAGCTGAAGCGTTGACTGACTATGGCTTTCCAATGCAGCTATTTATTTTATTATACGATAGCATTTTATTATTTCAATTTAAGTTTTTTTCGGCGTGTTCCATTTCCGGTGCCCAGTGGCAGATACCAAATATTTAGGCTAATTTAAATCGGCAACCCTAGGCCAATATTCCGGGACACGAATGACCGCGGATCCACTACAACGGAATGTAAATATAAGCCTGTGCCTGTACATGCTCAGCCTCAAGTAATTAGGTAAACCGGGAGTCTGGAGAAAGTTTTAAAGTTCCACTTTGTCAAAGGACGAAGGCTGGGGACTTGGGACCAGAAAAAGAGATAGCTTACCTTCTACATGCTCCCTTGAATATGCATGACGTGTAAAAATGGTTAGAACAATTTCTAATTCAATGGGAACAAGGCGGCACGAAGGAAAAAACAGGGTGAAAGTTGAAACTGATTTAACGGCCGTCGTTTACAACTGCTTTCTCAAGGATACGGGTCAATTTAATTCTTGGAAAGCTATGTGGAGAAAGTGTGGCTTTTGCGATGCCCGCATGGATTTCTGGGTTAATTCGGTGAATTGAAACTGGGTTTTTAGCCTTGGTTCGGCACTGTAACGTCTGACTGATTCCGATCCGCCTGGTATTTTATTAGTAAAATAGGAGTATTAGGTAGGTATTAATTTAAACTGAAACCGGACAACCGGATTTAGACGAGGCAGGGCTACTTGGAAAACTGCGATAGCTTAAAGTTTAATTTTAATAAATATAATTTAGAATATTGCTTAAACGGCGTCTAGGTTAAACATAATTTAAACTAATAATTCCTGTATGGAAACTCACCCCTATAACGCTGCCTCGATCTGACATCCCTGAAACTTTGAAATTAAAATTGCCTGAATCCAAATTTAATTAGAAATCTAATTCGTTTTCTCTCATTTTTTTTCTATAGAGACAAGACAGAACGTGAATGTAGATGAATGGTTGGACGTGTGGGGGAATCTTCTGCACAGTTCTCGGAGTCTCGAAGACCTTCCGCTCTGGCTTCAGTATTTCCCCAAAATCCTATTCCAAGTCATTAATAAATCAGGTAACGTTTCATCGCTTTAACCAAAAAATTCCACACCAATTCCGCAGCATTTATTTGACACATGCTGCACTTGTCCAATTTTTTATCGGCTCAAGGCGAGCCAATTCGAATTTTTTTGAAGTATTTATAAAAATAACTTTGAATGCCAAAATCATAGCCAATTTTTAAATGCATGCAATTAAAATAGTTGGTAATCCAGCGAACAAATTGTCCCAAAACCCACCCACAGACTCCCCCCTATGCAAACACGCTAACATCTTCATTTTCTTCGTATTATTATCTGCTGCTGACTTTCTCTGCCGACTTTCTCCCATATAAAATATTTAATGATAAGTGTGTGTGTCTGTGTGTCTTCCGCCCAACTTGCCGCATAGGGCAAATATTAACATAATAATGATGACAGAAGACATAAGACGAAGTGCCTCGTAAACTATCTCCTTTCATGATTTACTGTTACTCCTCAAATCAGAAGTTGTATGTGGGTTTTCTCCATGCAATTTAAATACGAGAAACCTAGAGAATTACGGAAAATCCTAGCCTAGATTTCATTTCACTGACATCATTATTTTTAATAGGTTTGGGGTTTTAAGCTTGCCGGAGATTCTCTGGAAATGTATGACGTACGTTTCAGATATTCCGTTGATTAAAAAGGAACCGGGGGTAGGGATAGGTTTCATATGGATAGAAAACTGCTGAAGCGTTTCTGATTGAATTTTGGGGTTAGCTTAATTTAATGACATAATCAGGAGAGCACAGGGAGTAGTAAGATCCTTAATCTCGATGGCATGGGCTAAGGCTCCGTGGCTTATTTCTTAATGGATCGTAACCCAGAGAATCGAGATCTTCTTACGCTTCGTTGAATTCAAAGCTTAAGGAAGTCAGGTCAGGTTAATCGATTTTTGCTTGGCTCGGGTCAATCAAATAGAAGGTTTCTGGAACGTCAAACATTATTTGTTATGGTTTCTTTGAGCTTGGTACAGTGAAATGAGTGATTTTCTGGTTAATTTCGATGTTTTTACGGCTGTTGCAGGTTCCAGCACTATTTCTAAGGAAGAACTGCGGGCGTTCTACACCATGTTTCTGGGCATTGACTTCCGTGTAGTGAATGAGTCGATGGATGTCATTTATAATGCCATGACCGATGTAAGTATTCAATT
This sequence comes from Ceratophysella communis, assembly GCA_009869905.1. Lineage (NCBI taxonomy): Eukaryota > Metazoa > Arthropoda > Collembola > Poduromorpha > Hypogastruridae > Ceratophysella > Ceratophysella communis. The sequence goes on from VNWX01001165.1 coordinate 6,288, forward strand.
TTTTCAAATGTAAATCCCCGACCAAACACCCAAGAGAAAGCTTGAACCCGCCACAATCCCTCGATTCGTTAAAAATGCCGTCTGGAACTTCCAGCCCCAAAACCCCGAATTTTGAAGTGTATGGGCGGGCGGGCGGCTTTTGCATGAGCAAGGAAAAGGCTAGTACGTAATGGATTTCCATTACNCCCCAAAACCCCGAATTTTGAAGTGTATGGGCGGGCGGGCGGCTTTTGCATGAGCAAGGAAAAGGCTAGTACGTAATGGATTTCCATTACACAACTAACCGTGTATGCATGTTTTATAGGCATACGAACTAAATATAGGCCTTCTGCTGGAGTATTCGCAATTGTGTGTGAAACTGAACTGAGGTAGGCCGAAGGGAAAGCAGCGAGGAGTCCACATGGAGAAAGTGGATATGGAGAACAAAAGTTTAAAGTCCATTGGGACTTGGGACTCTCTCGCTCACTTCTCCAGCCTTTTCTCAATCTACTCCGTTTCCTATTAGCCCTCCAGACCTTTCACCAATGTTTATTTATAGGGGTTTTATAAGGGGGTTTAATAATGAAATTAAAATTGAAGTGTGGTTCGACGTGGAGGGACTTTCTCGGGGTTTCTAGCCACAAAGGGGTCTGGGGTGCGATTTTGGGAAGAAACGATGACAAAGGGAATCGAGCCGGGACCTTATACGTTTTGTTTCGTACGTCACATGTTCACCTAAAACCTTTTTCAAGACGGTTGACCTTTGACCTCAAAGTTAGACACAAGGCTCATACATGCGAAACCACGGCACGTACCAAAATACAAATTTAAATATTCGTCCCCGTAGTTAACTATTAACGCGTCTGAGCCGTTATAGCGACTTTCCCTGTGAGACCGCGGCTTTCTAAAGCCTCAACCGACCTCTGACCTTTTATACCTTTTACGTTAATATGATTACGTAGGTTTTTCAACATGCTTCATTGTGTTCTGGCGGCATTGTGCCAAAGTAATGTTTACCTTTAATTAATTTTTCTATGCTTGTTCTTTGACGCAGGAGGGTCAGTGCAAAATCAACTACGGACTCTTCAAATTATGTTTCACCAACTTCCTTCTGGGTAAATACCCTCATGTGAGTCAACAACAGTTCAACAACATATCAGGTTTACTGTGCTAATTGCTCAGGTTTTCACAATAGAGCTTATATGCTCGAATTCCCATGATACCTGCTGAACATAGAAATGAGCGTGTAATAGATTTTCGAGTGAAAGTCTGGAGAAAGTCGTATGACCTTTAATTTCAATGCTCTGACCTCTGTTTGCAGGGCCCTGGTCAATACCTCTTTGGAATCTGCTGTCCACAGTCAGTCCGCTGCTCCTTTCCCATTGACTACTCAGCCCTGAATACTCCACCCAGTATGAGTCAACAACAGTTCAACAACATATCAGGTTTACTGTGCTAATTGTTCAGGTTTTCACAATAGAGCTTATATGCTCGAATTCCCATGATACCTGCTGAACATAGAAATGAGCGCGTAATGTTAGATTTTCGAGTGAAAGTCCGGAGAAAGTCGTATGACCTTTAATTTCAGTGTTCTGACCTCTGTTTGCAGGGCCCTGGTCAATACCTCTTTGGAATCTGCTGTCCACAGTCAGTCCGCTGCTCCTTTCCCATTGACTACTCAGCCCTGAATACTCCACCCAGTGACCTGGAGCCTTATGACCCTGAGAAAGACAAGTCACAGAGTAATCGAAGATCCGTGATTGTCTAGTGTCTCGACTCTTAAATCTCCTGACCCCTCTTCTCCCTTTTGTGTTCAGACTGTCTGGTTAAGCTGCGTGTGTGGCACATTATTAAATGAATGGTGCTTGGAATGAATGGGTAAATGAATGGGATGCCGATTGATTGATTGATTAAGCGAATTATTAATCTATTCACAATCCTCAATTTTTCCTCAGCTTGCTTTCAATTCTTAAAATAGATTCACGCCGGTCATTGAAAAAACGAATTTAATGTTTAAAGAAAGCACTCAAATATTTAGATTTCAACCTCCAACGCAATTCAGGATTTTATTAGCTTTATTATTGTCTATCACACCTGACGAGCTTAATGCACAGTTTTTAAACGGGAATTAATTGGAAGACTAATAATTTGTTAATTCAAAATTCCTGGCACGTAGCTTTTAGATTAATTTTTAATTGAAATGCAAGTGTATACAATTATTCGAATTATCACAGCTTACCGCTTAGCATAGCCCATAGGTTACATAATATACTTAGAGTATTCTCGATTTATCAATCTATGCCAGAGATACCTAAATATTACCTACATTCACACAAAATAAATCCATGGTTTAATTTCGTAAAACATAGCCCATAGGTTACATAATATACTTAGAGTATTCTCGATTTATCAATCTATGCCAGAGATACCTAAATATTACCTACATTCACACAAAATAAATCCATGGTTTAATTTCATAAAAAAACCTGAAAATATTCCGACAGACATGTGAACTTGCCTTTGGAAATTCGTCACTTCACGTCATGGACTTTAAATATTTTATGAAATTGTCAGCCTGACTTGGGTGGGCTATCGAATAGCCGGGCGTTGGCCGAATTCACAGGTTTACGGTGGACTGCAATTCCAGTTCTTTCTTTTTTACTTTCACTCTGCTTTCTTAGGCTCGTGTCCCATGTCCATGCCGTGTCCAATTACCTACATTCACACAAAATAAATCCATGGTTTAATTTCGTAAAAAAACCTGAAAATATTCCGACAGACATGTGAACTTGCCTTTGGAAATTCGTCACTTCACGTCATGGACTTTAAATATTTTATGAAATTTTCAGCCAGACTTGTACGGGCAATCGGATAGCCGGGCGTTGGCCGAATTCGCAGGTTTACGGTGGACTGCAATTTCAGTTCTTTCTTTTTTACTTTCACTCTACTTTCTTAGGCTCGTGTCCCATGTCCATGCCGTGTCCAATTCGCTGAATTCGGATAGAATTAGGCTATGCTACGAGCTGAGTGAGAACCGGACACATTGTCAAGTCCAGTGACCAGGCACCAGGGCGTCTATCGAGCTGTTTTGGATTTGCTATAAACGCTTTTTCTAATCGAATCGAATCGAGCCACCAAGGAGAAAGCGAAGAACGTCATTCCTATCTTCTATTCAGCTGACGCTGACACCCCTGCATTCAAGGAAATTCTACGGGACACTTTCGAATGCAAACTAAATGCCTTTGCAAAAGAACAAATCGCTATTGATCCAATGACCCACCGACGCCATGCAAAATACAATTAAAATTTGTAAATAAAATAAGGTCAATTAATTTATGTTTAAGATTATGTGCTTGAATTTAGCGTACTAAATTTGGCTGATATATGTACTACATGGTAAAATTAATGACAATTTAATGAATTTATAACTTATTTTGACCTAAACTACTTTCAAATGATCGAACATGAAATTGTTAAAAATTAGTCTATGAATTAAATAGACTAATTTTAAACAATTTCATCCGGTTAAAGACACGAAAATATACCATTTAAATAGGCCAATAAAGGCCATGCAAAAACCATAAATGAGCACTTCTAAATTCTAAAAGTTCCATACAATGTGTAGTTCAATAGTTCAATCTCCCACTTGAAACTTGAACTCTAAACGCTAACTCATTCTCTAGTTTTACCTTCGATGTTACGATAATCAATTCCTAAGTGCCCAGCATTTACGGCTACTGGAATTATCTAAATGCTCTAAAAATTCGGAATGTAGGCCTTGTTGCCTAGTTCTATGCAGGCCAGGCCATGTAATGAGCTCCCGGCCATAAAAATGCTTCTGAATTTTACGCGTTTCGCTGCCCCAACTTTCCTTTATAATTATATAAGTTATATTATCAAAACGCAGATCGATATGCCTTCATTATCCTGAAATTATATGGTTTTCTACAAATTCTTGACATTTGCAGGCATTTCAACTTGGGTCAGCTCACAGAAAAACACCCCTGAATTTTATTGATCTGTCATCAATCATAGCTTTTGCGTCATGCATTTATGTACTAGTGGACTTGTCGGCGGTGTTTTTCACGGGATAAGCGGGTTTCAAGCTAGATTTTAGCCCAGACCAGTACCAGCACACATGTTGATTTGATCCATAATAGAAAGTATTACTAGTTTTATTACAGGTCAGTTAGACTTGATTATGACTTAAATAGTCACAAATTCAAGAAATCCGGCTCCTAAGAGCAAAAATTCCATTTAATTTAGCAATTTATGGTGATACTCATTTAAGCACTTGAATTCATGTAATCAGAAGCTTCATAAATATTTCTGCAGTATCCATCACTGTCACTAATCAGTTAAGTATGCTACCTTAGGAATTAATCAATAGTGCAATGGTCAATAGGGCATGGATTCCTATTACATTACCGCAAGGCTAATTGAACCAACTAAGTTAGTCAATCAAAAATGCTGATGGGGCACGCAGCGTTACGGGGGTAAATGAGCCACCCTCGACCTCGGCACTGAACACCAAATAACCAAAGATTCTATATAATTTTATTTTAGCGTACGAAAGACGGTAAGGTACTGATTTAATGACTGATGATCTGATAAATTCTATTATAATAACACTTAAATTTCGCAATTAAATTTTACATCTTTCGCTTGACCAGAATTCCTAATCCGCCAATAGCCACTAGAGCCCCCACACCTATCAAAACCCATTTTGCAATTGTCACTATCTTCATTGGGGTCAGAAGTTTGCCTTTCAAGTCATCAACGTTCTCTTGGTCCATTTCCACGTACTGAAATGCATACAAATTAATCAAAATTAGATAATCTGCTGGTAAATCAAAATTTTGTCGTCAAAATTGACAAATTACCTCATTAGCCCAGAATACTGGAAGGAGCATATATTTGATACCAGCAAAATGTGGAAAGAAGCCATCTCCAAAATCTTGAACTTCTAAGCTGATCTGTACTTTTTTGCTTACTTTGAGCAGTAGCCCGGAATTCTGTAAAAATTTTAAGAGTTTCAAAAATTCAGCTTTCACAAAGGCGTAGGCAGACGACATGTAGGCAAACGGCATTGAAATCATACCGGCTCAAGAATGGCGACAGTATCATGCTCCTCAGTCGGTTTAAGTCCTTCAATCATCTCCAAGAAAATGGGGTCACCATGTCGGAAGTGAGGACTGGACGTGACGATCGGTGCACCTAAAAAAGAAAGGTCAAATCAGCCAAATAGTCCACCAGTCGACCTGGCTTCCAACCTACCGTTTTTGCATGGAAATATCCGAATCAGTCCCTTGGTACAAACACCAGTAATATTCCCTTCTGGCTGAGTACAGAAGCAGTAATTGTCCTGATTCTCATGAGGATCATCGTAGAAGGACATTGGAAATCCGAATTTAAGGCCCTTTACGCCAAAGTGCTCCTCTTCTCCTTTGTGCTCGAAAACAATGGAACGACAAATGTCCGTGACGAAGATTCGAACGAGACTGTCTTCGTTGAGAAATGGTGGGAAGACACTGCCGTCTGTTCCGTTGATCATATTGCAGTATTTGTCATTCTCTGGGGGCGTGGAGTCAGGGTCATCCTCCGAGCCTTGAGGTGCATGCCACCAGTCCAAACTCGTCTTTCCGTCCCAGCTTATTATTCGACCGAAGTCCTCAGAATTACTCACTCCGGTTTTTACCAAGAACGTTCCCTCGTCGGTGTTATTTTTCTATAAATATAAACCATCAGGTTAGAGAGGTCAAAAAGTTATACTTCGAAAGAAAGGTCAACCGGCAGCTTACATATCGATAGAAAGCAAACATGTCCTTGTCAAACTCTGGTGGTCGTTCATCTTCAGGAAGTGCAGAAAGTATCAAGCCGTACAATGGGTTGATTGGGAAGCCGTTCCAAATGAACTCACTTACTGAAACGTCTTCTTTAACGAAGGAATCTCCGCCGTCGATCAGCAAGTTCACAAACATTTGAGCAAGGGCTCCGATTTTCCTTTGGTACAGCGACGTAGAAATGGCCTACGAAACAAAGGTTATTAGTACGTAAACGTAATGTCAAAGGTCTAAGCATTAAGGTCTTGAGGTCTGACCAGTCAAGATCAAAGGTCAGAATAGTTGTTGAGGGTCAAAGCGAGAACTTACAAGGAACGGCAGATTAGGAACATTGAATCTGTCCTCTTCAGTTAGTTGAATCTCTACACCGTTCACTTCCATCTTTGACAGTTCGGGTTCGAAAAAGTATTCGATGGGTTGTCGGTAAGACACGGTTTCTGCTTCTTCGTCCAGGTCAATGTCGATTTTCACACGGCGTTCCCTAAAAATGCAGATGATGGAATATTTCGCATTGAAATGCCGTTTTAACCGTGAAAAGGGGACTTCTATACCTGTAGACATAAGGTCCGATTTCCTGAAGCTTCGGTTTTTCCTTATTCTCAATGGCCTTTGGATTGGTAACATTGAAAATGAAAAATCGTAGATAAACCGGGTACGGTGCTTCGACCCATTTGTCCCATGTTTCCGTTCCGTTTACAACCCGGACTTCCTGGAATTTGGATTAAAAAACGTTTCAGAAATACTGCGGCAGTATTCTTGTCGAATGCAACATATGGTCCACCCTTACCTCTTCAATTTTACCATCAATAATATTCGGAACGACCACGAAACCGAAAATGACTGAGACAACGACAAGACCAACTCCTACTCCAATTAAAATTAAGGGTACCAGAAGTTTACCCATTTTGACCAGCTACAAGTTTCCGCGTATGTCACGGTCTCTACACTTTTCAAAGGACTGGTCACTTTCCAATGAAACTGAAGAGTGAGGGGGCTTGGTCAATTCCAGAATTTCATAATGCTGGAGCCGTTTTATCAGAGAAGAGGCTCAATGGAATTGATTTCTAATTTCTACTGTTCAAAGTCGTATAGTATGTCATTAAAGCTCTTCAGATGTAATTTCTCATTGTCACAGTCAGGGCTGATTAGCCTGTAATCTTATCTTTCAGTCTTCGGCAACGGCAACTGACAAACTATGTTTAATATGGATTTTCGCAATGACTAGATTTTGATTAATTGCAAACTGAAAATGCCCTTTGAGTTCAACAGATACTGCGAAGCGAAGTGGGCCATATGCCTGGGTGGGCGAATGCGAAGTTTACAATTAATCTCGATTTGCGGACAGGTATTATTATTCGTACCTACTGACATGCTCGGAATTAAAAGCTCGAATTAAAATTCGTGATGCAGAACTGCCGGAAAACCCTTGCCAAATATCTCTATGTAACACAATTACAGTGTGGTACTAACGGGTTTCAAAGTATCTCAATAACCCTGCACTAACCATATTATGTTATCTGTTAAGCTACAGATTAGCCCATGACCGATTGGACATTGTACTAGTGGAACCCGGTAACGGGCTTACGTAAGTTAATCTGACTATATTAAAATTTCAGAAGTCCAGCACCAGCATATGAAAAGTTCAAATACGTACATGTTCATATCGTTACGGCAAAACTAAAGGCATTTTTTAAAAAACGCAGATAAACGTACGATCAGTAAATATTTTATTATTGCAACCGTATCTGTAATACAAACGTCATTACAAATGACAAAATACAATATATTCGCGATTCTCAACGCTCCGCATTTTCCATAAGTAAACAACGCCGATGACACGGGACAACAGTCAAGTATAAGTAGAAAATATGTATAGAAGTCGTCTATAGTTTAACGACGACGAATACAAAAATTAAATAAGTATATGTTTTATAGAACAATATAATTAAGATTTTCAGATAAGTCTCAAAATCTCCAAAATTACAACAATAGAGTAGAGAAGATCTGTTCAATCAATTACCTATTACCCAAATGCATTTGTATATTTTGCTTATCAGAAAGACATCGGTCATGTAGAAGGTCGCAATTTAATTAAATTAACACGTTGAATATGACTAAAATTTCAAACAGGTAAATAAATGGCTATTACATCAAGTTAACAAAGTCTCAAAAGTCAATTTCGGTATCGATACTGCTCTCAATGATGTATAATTTATAATAATAGCACCAGGATTATTTCAAAAACAAAGGAAAATGTCAAAGGTTACAAGTTACAATGATTATCAAATCAAAATTTAAATAATCCTAGTTTTCAAACACGACGAAGACAATATTTACAAACAACCTATAAGAAACCAGTTCATTTCGATCCATCCAAAACCCTTTCATAATTTTCATCTACAAAATCGAATTTCGAGTCAACGAAACACAATAAACATGCGGGGTTTGAGATCAAATGAAACAAAAATGTGATAAATTGATTTGTGATAAATAAAACTATACTTGATCGGCAAAAAACAGACAATCTGAGAAGAAACAAAGTGAGATATTTACAGAAACTTCGAGATTAAAAGCTCACGGGAGTTATTCTTGCATTTGCTCATTGTCTTGATCTTGAATGGCAGCCAAATCTACAGATGCTTCCGGTTCACCGCCAATAAAGCGAAGCCGAGCATGGATGCGGATTGAAAAATCTGCTTGCGGCATTCTGGAGCTTCCCTGGCGCGCCCGCGGCTGCTGTTCTTCAGGAGTTGATGGAGCGGAAAAGTTTCCAGAATCGTCGCTGTTGTTCAGCGCTCGGGAACTTCCTGGAACTGGATTCAAAGCACCAGCAGCAGCACTGGATGCTTGTGAAATATCAGGAGCTGAAACAGCTCGTTCCCCAAGACCAGCTTCCGACCAACTCCCGAGATCCATGTATGACTCCAAAAATCCAGGCATCTGTGACTCTTCCTGGTAACCGGGATTCTCCATATTTTCCAGATCATCAGCAACGTTGCGATTCTCAAAATCGTACATGCTGTTTTCTTCTTGACCAGCATAAGCAGGAACTTCATGATCGCCGCTTCCAGAATCATCCATGTCCACATCTGGTGGCGGGGGAGGATGTTCTGCGAACTGAAATACCACTGGCGGAGCTTGGGCAAGCAGAGGTTCGGCAGCGGCGTTCAAAATTTCCAATCCCATGGCCAGTTCATCTGGAGCAAAGTCATAAGGATCGATGTCGTCGCCATTCTCGTTGTGGTAGTGGTCCCTAAGCCAAGAAATACTAATTTTATATTGATTTGCCCCAAGATGATTGACACTCTCCCTATTATGACTTACACGAGTGTATCCGCGTGAAGCAGCATTTGTAAATAATTCGCATGATGAGCAGGAACACCAGCGACCGCTTCACCGACTTCCGGATCAGGTACTCCAGCGACTTCACCGAAATCAGCTTCAGGAACTACGCCATTAACAGGCCATCCAGCGACTCCATCAACGGCCACGACTGGGATATTGTCATCCAAATTCTGTTCCCCAAGAGCAGCCGCCTCTAAATTGACCACGACCTCCTCTGCAGCGAGTGGTACAACTGCAACCCCGTCCACTTGATCACCTTCTCCTAATGGAGCCGGAAGCATATTTTGATCTGCTCCAGCAACTTGTCCGTAGTTCTCGTCTTGAAACGGAAGCAATGGAGCGCCGGGGGTTCTGGAACATCATAATACAGATTCAGATTATGAAACAGGAACTATAAATGCATTTAACTTAATATTTACTCGCAGAACATAGCATACCCTTTTACATTTCAGGTCAGTGGTCACTTACGCAAAATTGCCACTGTAAAAAGCTACTGCGCTGTGGAGGTTGTTATGCTGTAGATTAGCATCCCGGGTTATGAATCGACTTCCGACGTTGTTGATTATCGGATATCCGCTTTCCATCCGATATTCCGGTGGATTGATATCTGGATTGTAGGGAGGCTGCCGCGGAGGGCCGTAGTCATTCGTCTCATTTATAAATGGTAGCTCCTCTGTTTTCGTGTGATTCGGAGCTGTAAGAAATACAATAATTACATCATAGTGCTAAAACCTAAAACTAACCTCAAAGCTAAGTATGGCACTGCAGTTCCAAGGTCAAAGGTTCAAGCTAAAGGTAGTACTCCAATTAAACTAATTACTCAAGATCAAGACTTACCACTGTTATTAGATGCATGTTGACACCGCTTCCAGCATCCAATTCCCAACAGTAGTCCAATAATGAGGAAGACAAT
>VNWX01001166.1:0-16358 GCA_009869905.1 Ceratophysella communis
TTTTTTTTTGTTCTCTCTATGTCATTCGTTTTATTTGAAGGAACGAAGCGAGAAACGGTGCGGTTGAGTTGTGTGGACTAACCTCAATTGGTTGAGCGTTTTCTCTGAAAAAAAAAACTACAAAGAAGAACAGGGAGAGACGCAATGGGGAAGATATAAGGAGATAAAGCAAATCCAACTATCGACCAATTTCATAATAATTATCTGCCATCCTTTGAAGTTTCCACAACCTCCCCCCTTTTATTTTCTGATTACAAGTTAGTTCAAATGCAATAAACAGTGAGTGTTCAGCGTCTCCTTGAGCAGACTGCCGGGGTTCTGTCGAGATCGAGTCTCCGGGAAATTGACAGGGTTGAGAATTTTCTAAGGATTGTTTGGGAAAATCTTGATTTTTCTGCATTAAAAATTTCTTGATTTTAAAGCATGAATTCCAAAAGGGCGCTAAACCGGCGAGAGATGCTTTCAAATTTATGATTTTTATGATTCACCGCAACCGCTTACCTGTGCCCAATTGCCGACAACCCTGGATAAATATGTCGACTGGAGAAAGTCAGTAGCGACAACCTTGCTTTGGCCCAACTCCCTAATATGTGGTCCTTAAATTGCATTACTTTTTCCATTTCAATCCACGAAATCCTATCAGGAGAGAAATCAGAGAGTCCGCGACTTGGCCACAGAATTTGGTTGCAGGCATTTAATTCCATTTCGTGGTCTCTTGATACGAACGACGTGAGTTTGCCTGACTGAGCTTACGCAATAGCAACTTCTTAATACATTTACTGTTTCCAAACTCACTGCACTTTAATTGAGTTTCTGCATTAATTAAAACTTGCATCCGTTCTGAGAAGGTTGTATGATGTGCGTTCAAGAATTTTCGAGTTTGAAAGCTGTAAATATTGTGCACAGGGCTAAGAACTTCGTAAATGGAATTGCGTGATTTTGAGAATCTAGAATCCTGTCCTGAGAATAAAAATATAGTCCGCTTATCTCTGCTTGAAAAAAGATCTCAATTATGTTTTTATCTTACTGCAAGATTTCGAATGTATTAATTTCTGTATATACATTTTTTTAAGAACTGTACTCCGCTCCGGATATTAATCGCTATCTTGAATATTAGCGTTCCATATATAGATAAATGTGTAGAAGGTGAGGTGCTTGCTAAATTCGTGATGCAATATGCAGCCTTAATGATGGTATGCGAATTCCTATACGTAATCTCATGTCAACAGTGGTTCTTAAAATAGCGATTAGTTTCCGGCTGTGGATTTAACTATGTAAAGCAGATGATTTATTAACAGAATCTTGTGATTTAAATCCCACAAAATAGATCTCGAATCAAGACTGCAAGCAATTTTCAATTACGAATTCAGAAATGTTTCGTTCCCATTCCCATAATGAAACGAGATGACGCTTGGATTTGTGCAGCGGGATCACTTTTTCAGAAGACTAGGGACATCTGTAGATTTAGAATGCAACAAAATCCAATGTTTTTCTCAAAGTTCGGGCGAATAGCGTCCTCTTTTCATTGTCTTATTTAGTCGTCCGAAACCCTGTATTTTATGTCGGCAAATTCTTATATGATTGTAAGCTTTAATTGCATGTCCACTATGAAGATATCATCTAGGTTAAACAAACTACCATGAACTTTAAAGATCAATTTTAAAAGACGTCAGAAAACGCTAAATAAGCATCTTTTCTAGTTAAGACCATTATAGGCGTCAAGAGGATCGTACAGGATACCGCAATAGACACAAGATATGTATGTAGACTTTAAAAATTCGCTTATCGTCCAGCCTCTGTGATCTGAGCTTGAATTGAGGCATCTCACATTACTGATGCAATTAAACTCGATCCTATCCATTCATAAAATCAGAATTGAGATTTTTTTCATTCATTCCATTGAGGTACACCTCCTAAGATAGGCATAGTTCAAAGCTCAGCTCAGTCAGTAATCAAATTTACTTCAAGAAACCCACACGTCAAAATCGTATCTTATATTATTTACACATTGAATTCCGTCTGGACATTGGCATGATCTGTGATAAAACCTACAAGGTGTTTCGCGACTATCGATAAGCAAAGCCCGAACCTCCATAATTTGTTTATGCTGTGTATATGTATAATATTCTTCTTCGACAGTTAAAAAATCATTGGCTCTATGTTGCTTCTAAATAGTCCCTGGTTCGTTTACAACGTAAACAATACAGCAATTGCAGAATGTGAGCGGGGTGTCAGTTTTCTTTAGCTTAATTGTTTATATAAAAGTTCGATCTAGCTATTTAGATTGTGCTTATAAAATCATATCTACCGAGAAAAGAGCGCGTCATCGTCGATCGCCTCATTTCACTTTTCACTACGCAGCGACTGTAAGTTCATTCCTTTGTTTCTCTTCAAGAAGGTAGTCGAATTGCAAAACAACGCCATAAAAAGCATTTAAAGTTTTCTAGCTTTCTACTGAATCAAATAGAAAAATTAATTAAAGTATACCTTTGCCAAATCAGAAAAATTTGTTTACATGTACAAGGCAAAGGCATTCGACTCGGAAGAAGCGTGGACTGAAATGGAGAAATTGGCTTATTCTTTTCCGGGTAAAACTTTGAAATAGTTTTTATAGCCTTTGTAAGCCTAACCTAGAACCGAACCTAACCTAAACCTGACCTAAACCTGACCTGAAACGCGCAGTGGTAGCCACTCATTGTAACCTTATTGTCCCAACATAATTTCTGCGAAGAGTGGTGCCCTTATAGTTTTTACAGGGTTACAAACTACAGTTAAAATGACTGGCAAGAAATTGACCCCAGTATTAGTAACTTTTTTCTTAAAAATATCTCATTTCATGTATTATTCATATCAGATTTCAACTCATCAATCGATTTTAACCAAAATATTGAGAAAGTACATGTTGCTTAAAACTCAACAACAAATGTTTAAATCAGTTTCCGATACTGTAAATTGGAAACATATTTTAACGGAAGGAATTTATGCGCTTTTATAAGGTTTTAAATATTGACAGTCCACTATGTCAAGAATGCAAGTGTGCGTGTTTTTGGGTACTCACATAAATAACCGACGCTGGAAATCCTGGGCAACTAAATATCACAGCAGCAGCGCTTGGTCACGGGTATCGGGTTTCGACGCCCCACACCCAGCCATAAGACACCATTTATGTGTCACACGTCACTACGTCACATGTTTTTGGCAAGACGTCTGAAATTTATCTCTAGACAAAAAGTACGTAATTGATACGTATTTAGCGTTACGGGAAACCTGCCTGAAAAGCCTTACGAGCACATTTAGTGTAAGTAAGTATTTAAATTAAAATGCACTTAACGCATTGGGTGGGTACATAAGGCGAGTTTTGGGAAAAGGCTCCGCTGCTCCATCTCGAACGACTCGAGAGAAGGCCTAGTTTTATTTGGAGGGAATACGTCGACCAAACACCAAATCTCGACGTCGTCATTCAGTACAAATACAAAGCTCACACAGAGTAAACAACACGAAGCACGAGTCATTCTTATTTTTAAAACAAAACATATTTAACCTTTGATTTTAGTTAAATCAAACCCTGACACCCAGCAAGGCCAGCACCGTATGAGCGGAAAATCTGGAGGTGGCGAGGGGCCACCGTCCCCGTACCCTGCCCCCAAACCACAAGACTTGTCACTTCTGGCCAGGAAGATACAGCGAGGTGAAGTGCAGGCAGTTCGTGCTGCTCTGGCCAAAAACCCTCGTCTCTTGTCCACGGGCACTGATGGACCGCCAATTCTTCAGGAGGGTTTCCGCTACAATGCTCTTCATATTGCTGCTCGAGCAGGAAACGCTGAAATCGCTACAATTATTCTGGCCCATGTCAACGGAATTTCTTTCATGCGACGCCTTTATCCGGATGACTCACAGCCTGTTCGGAAGTAAGGACGTACACCCTAGTATTCTGATTCTAAATGTACCAAACAATATACCCACCTAAGTCTAATTCGAATATGTTTAACTTCTTTTCAGTGCCAGGACGAGATATCTCACTGATATGTACTTAAATACTCCGGATAAGGGTGCATTGGAGACTCCGCTACACTTCGCGTGCAAGTTTAGCTTTTATGACATTGTAAAGTTACTTATTAACCACCCACTATGTGATACTACTGTTCGCAATAGAGAAGGAAAAACCGCTGATGAGGTAATTAATCACAATCTGAATTTGTTACGCCATTCAATTTATTGTTAAGTACATATTATATTAACTCAGGTGTTCTGTATACTTCTTACAGATAATTGGAACCCGCGGTCGCCAAACGGATAGTTTAGAGACTGATCGCATTCGCCTTCTCTTTGTTGAAAATAGAATCGTCCCGATTTGGCGTGACCCCGTCAATGAATCTCAGCCTGTCGTTGGAAAGCCGGTGAACCCGAAATATTTGGGCAACTTCACTCCGGCTCCATTTACAAGGCCATATGGAGATGTTGTGGTAAGTTATGAGTTCTGAGGGCCAACTTATCTATTTATATCAGACTTTAAAAACTGCTTACGTAAGTTTCTAGCAAACAGAATAATTAAACGTTTTTAATTTTAACAGTTGGAGCATTTCGGTCCACCAGATCTGCAATGCATTCCAAGAGCTTTATATGGGAGTCAGAAAGTCATTCGTGCCTATGCTGGACCAACTGATGAGGAGACAGCTCTTCAATTTTACCATACACTCAAAACGTCAGCTAATATGGGATATGGATTGCCTTCCGCTTCTGACGATGTGACACCTCCTGGCTCACCTACTCCCAGTCGGTCAAACTTTAACAACTACGAGACTCCTGAACAACCGCAAAAGACAAACGGCTTTGAGCAAGCTGGAGTGCGAAACCATCAGATGGAGTCCATTCAGAAACCACTTCAAACATCCACTCCAATTCAGGTGACTCCTCCGCGGCAACGACGCCCTCGTTCTACAGACCTGACACCGAAGTCGAACTCGTCTTTTTCTAGTATTCCTAGAGATGGGGAATTTACCCCAACGACCTTGTCACTCCTGTTGACGAGTCCCCGGGCCTACACGCCTGGGAAATCACCATCGCGTTCAATTGTGGAAGACAGAAGCATCCGACTTGGGGATCCCAGTAAGGGCGTAGAACGAGTGGCCAGAAAGTATGCTAAGGAAGAGGATATTCCTTGGAATGAGTACTGGGCATTCATGGATGAGTTTTGTGACCTTGCCTCTCCTACTGGCCTAGCTCTGTTGGAAGCTCACTTACAGCGGAATAAGCATGTGCATGAAGAGATACAGGCCAGACAAGCCATGTTACACCTAAGTCCAGTGTCGCTCGTCTGTCACGAAATGAGTAATCTGGCACTAGGCTCTGGAAATAGCCCGTATATTCGACAAGGTCAAAGCAATTGGACTGAAGACTGGAGAAATGGACTTGTTTCTCAAAATCAAACTACGCTTTCTTCATCTGCAACGAAAAATGGGGAATTTACGGAAACCGAATACGCATCAGCACGAAGAGCATCCTGGAATGACAACTCTCTCTCTGCTCCTGCACCGATTAAGAATCAGATGACAAGAAGAAACAGCGAGTTCATGAGCAATATAAATGCACGACGGCAGTCATTTAACGACTACAGTTCCGTGTCTGCATCGCCATCACAACAGGAAAAGCAAAAAATGGTGGTCAAGCGGCTTTTCCCGAAACTGAACGACTCCTTCTGTTCAGTGAATGAGTCAAATTCATCCCAAAGTGATACTTACTTAAACCGGTCAAGAGATTCCATTTCTTCAGATGATGACAACCATTACACTACAGCGCCTTCCTCTCCAGTGGCTGATTATACCGTTTATGATGACTGCGACAACGTTCCAGTTTACGTAAATGGGTGAGTTGACAGTTGGCTTCAATGTATGCTACGCTTGTTTCCATTCGCCCGTGGAAACGGAAACTAATAATTTTTAATATTCTTCTAGGGCTAAACCAGGTCATGAAGATCATCAAGCATATCGAGCACTGCTTCCGGTTATCGAAGAGATTTCCGCACATGATTTTCCTCTAATCGTCGGATGGTTCAATGCCCTCAAAGGATCTGGTGACAAGTTTCGCAAGGTCTAATTTTTTACACTCTGACTGCCAGGAACCAAAGAGTTTATTGCAAGTTGCATAAATTTTTATACCCCTTGACCACTCGCGATCAACTTCGCAAATCAGATTATGCGCTAAAGCTGCGTGCTCGCATCTACGTATTCGGTATGCCAAACCTTAAGTTAATTGCATTTTCATTCGAATGATAATTCTGCAAATGAATGTCTTCGATGTATTCAAATTTTGAATTGGCTAAGCCTTGAGTCCGTTCCGTCCACGGCTCAAAGAAATAGAGCGTACTTTCCCGTTTGCATTTCAAATATGTAGTAGTAACTCGAAATGCAAATTGGACTTTAAGAAATACGATCGCTCTGCGCGGCCTATTTTCTAAGGCAATTACCCCGTCGTTTCGGAATGTGATGTTAATCTTAGTTGAATCTTCGCTACTGGATGCGGTCAGAGTGGTAAAAACGTATTTTTAACTTAGACTCCTATTCCTACTCCTAACCCTATCAATATCGACGTCCAATTATCAATTGTACCTCCCTCGCCAGACACGACCAGTTGTTTCTCATGTCTTCCTGAATCGTTTCTTAATTTATATCAATACATCCCGGGTCTGTGTCGTGTCCCTCCTCCTACTACTAATACTATACACAATGTTTAACTTTGCTTTCATAATAAAATAAATAGTTAAAGTTTAATTATAGTTAAAATGGGAACCTACTTTTTCAATATACTGGAATGGCCTGAGCTAAAGGAACAGTGGATCAAAGACGTTAAACATTACCTTATGTACATAAACTATGCCTACCTGATTTTAAATTCTAGAGTAGTTACCTCTGCGAGTCTAATGAATAAATAATTAATTGGGTTATCTGTTACGCCGACTTAATAAACGTTTTAGTAAACCCTAAGAATACAGTTATTGTCATTGCTCTTTTTCATATTACAAATTTCCCGTTTGTATCGGGAAACGTATAGAATCTAGTACCCGCGTTAAGCTATTCTGTGTACACAGCACAACCAATTAATGAGTTTGCTGCTAACAGCCCGAACGCTAACCCTTTATGAAATTGTACATACATTACCTACATATAATGCAGAATAGAACCAACTGATATGCAAACGTGCAACTCTTGCAATACATTATATTACTAAAACATTATTCTTGATTAATTACTAATTCTCATTTTATTGTCATCATATACAGTAAAAAGTTATTCTTATTAAGAATCCTCGGACTCCGACTCACTAGCTGGCGACACTGGGCGACGCCATTCTAATTTTTTCAAATATTCTTCGCGCCCCCGGTTCACCTCTTCCTCGGTCGGGGGCTCCGTAAGATCTGGAATTAGAAATAACAAAACAGCAAAATGTTAATGAGTGTACCAAATGTACTAATAATATTTCTAGTGTGTAAAATACAGTAATAGCTTACACTTGGGTACTTGCTGAATGGGTTTCCGCTTCTCGACCTCTGTCGCTCGAACATGTTGTGGCCGAACTTCTACTTCCACAGCCTGTGCCTGTAGAAAATCAACAATAGCCTGTAGAATTGATTCAAATACTGCCGATAAATAGCTAAGTGTATTTTTATATAGATAATGGATTCGACCAAGGTAGGACATAATTGAAATATTGATAATTCGACGCTGTGCTTGTTGAATCGGAATTCCTCTGCCATGCTAGACATATTGCATTGCCGATTCTATCTTTTAAATCACCGATAACTGGCTCTTTGAAGTGTGGTTTTGATGTTTATTTATACATGTGGTCCGTCAAATTAATGTTGTGGCCGAACTTCTGCTTCCACTGCTCGTGTCTGTAGAAAATCGACAATAAGGTGTAGAATCGATTCAAATACTGACGAGAAATTGCGAAGTATGTTTTTATGTAGATAATGGATTAGATCAAGGCAGGACATAATTGAAATATTGATAATTCGACGCGGTGCTTGTTTAATCTGAATTCCTCTGCCATGCTAGAAATATTGCATTGCCGATTCTATCTTTTAAATCACCAATAACTGGCTCTTTGATTTGTGGTTTTGATGTTTATTTATACATGTGGTCCGTCAAATTATTAAAGCTTCACTGACAATTGGAGTTGGAAGTCAAAATAAAGCAGCGCGTTCTGATGTAACAATCGTAGCCTAGCTTGTTGATTCCACTAGCAAGGGAAGCGCTGCGCCATGGACACGAGGACAAAATGTTCGATCAAAATCAAATTCGTACCACGTACACATTTGTCACAACAAGCACATTTACACATTATTCATGAAGAGCTATCGATTAAATCATGTTTTCGAAATAAGTAAAACCTATTATTAGTTACCCTTTTATTTTAAATTAAATAGTCTAGCTAATAAAAGTATCGGCAGGTCGGCAGGTACTGTACACAAATTATAAGAAAAGAAGCTTACAGTAGAGGCAGTAGTGCTTGCTGGCGTATGTGCCGCGATGAACTTCGCTATCCGCTCTGCACTAGATACTCGACTTGTTTCCAACCGTCCGCGAGCCCGACGCCGAGGCCGGCCTAGTACTGCTGCAGTCTGTTGACCGTCCATACCTGTCAAAGTTCTTCGAAACAAAAACACTAATAATATGTGTTTGCAGTAAAAAAAAATGCCGTTAAGTTAGAACACGAGCAACTAATGTTTAGAGAGAACTGACTGTGACCCTGAACGAGGAAATGACGGTGTGGCAGGCTGTCCGAATGAACCCGGGAGAAAAAGCTGCGCCATCTCAATTTCTTCAACAATGGGCTTTACTGAAACTCCGAGAAAAGACGCGAGGAATAGCAGTGTGGTGTGGATTGAATAAGCGCCACGGATTCGCATGCTGCAATTTTGTACCCAGTTAGTCTCTGTTAGCAGGATTAAAACCTTCCTGAGCTATTGGAATTAATTCGTAATTCCTATAGTACTTCATAAATGCTCAAGCATTAAAACAAGAGCTTACATCAAACTTTGCAGGCAGAATTTAAATAAGCATTTACAAATAGGAAATAGACTGATATAATCTTGTCAGATGTGGTGTCAGATAAAACCCTGCCTTAATCGTAATTCTTAATGCAGTATAAAATCTGAGGCGTCAGGAAGGAAGTTGAATTGTCTTCCAATCGCCATTTCATCTCGAGCCTCGCTCCTCCGTGCATAGCTTTCAGTTTAACCATGACGCTGAACTTGAGTCGAAGCCTCAGAAATGCCATGTCAGCTTAATTTCCGAGCACTCTGCGGATTGACATTGGGATGTAATATGTAATTGTTATGACTTTTGACGTGACGAAGGCGGTTGATCTGACGCTGACCTTTCAGCCGTAGTGCTGAAACAAAGTGCTGGCAGGCAGGTACCAATATTATGATTAGTCCAAGATGATTGTTGCACATTGCGTAGTCTGACAAGGGTGAGGAATGAGTCCCAAGGCCGGACTTGTAAATCTCTCTACTTACAATTTACAATGCAACTCAATCAGACTACACTACAACAGTCAAGCCCAGCCCTATTATGTAAGCCTAGTTATTACCAGAAGAATGGACAGAGATATGAATCCATAATACCACGTACGCTCTCTTATCTCCTCATAATAATAACACCGGAAGTAATGCCCAAAATGCTAATTATAAACTCTCCACTTAAAATTAACGAACGAGCTGTCGCTCTGAGTGCTGTCCTGCAAGGTGCACTCTGCAATTACGCGCTGAGCTTCCGTCTTTTCCCTTTGGATTTCAGACACGATTATGAATACCACGCCAAATTATTCGCAATTATATAACATGATGATTAGTAATAAGACAATCGGAAGCCTTGGTGTTCGGAATTCT
Organism: Ceratophysella communis; assembly: GCA_009869905.1. Taxonomy (NCBI): domain Eukaryota; kingdom Metazoa; phylum Arthropoda; class Collembola; order Poduromorpha; family Hypogastruridae; genus Ceratophysella; species Ceratophysella communis. The sequence goes on from VNWX01001166.1 coordinate 9,890, forward strand.
TAGCTCAACATTGCTTTAGGAAAAAATCGAAGATACAAAAGTATCTCTAGTTTTTAATATATTTTTTTTAGATGATTTTTTCGAAGATCCTATTTACGGAATAAAATCAAGCGGCACAAAAAAACGGAATCGCATATGGCGTCCAGAGAATATTTGATTTCCCATGTATTGTGTATCCATTACATATGAGCACAAACTGACAGATAATAAAGGTAACAGTGAACGTCAACTCAATTCCGAATTTTCGTATTCAAAATCAGTATTCTATTCCCATCTCCCATCACTTTTACGTGACTCGCAAATTTTTGATTTCCTGAAAAGGTCAAAGAACTGGAGTAGAGCTGATCTGAAGGAAGAATTTTACGAATTTCAGTTAATACCCTTGGCGTCTTGGCTAAGAGCATCTGTATTGATAACCTGCCTATACCTACTTCGAGTAGCTACTGAATCCATTTTCACCGACTTCTGTCTGCATTAGCGTCAGTTTCAACTATTTTTCAGTTGAATGGGTTAGTTATGGCTTTTATACGATCTCATAGTTGTCAAGATAAAAATGATTGTAATTATTATACGAGTTCAAGGGGGTTGGTTGAACCTGTCAGTTCCAAGTAAGAAACAAGGAGCCTTGAAGATGACACATGATGACACGACTGATATCGGAAATCCAAGCGCGTCCTTCTCTGGGGATCTCCTTGAGAAAGCGAAGCGACGCCACAAGAATGGAAGGATGTTTTTCACACGGAGAAACGAGACTGGAAAGCCAAAGTGAAAATGCAATTCTGCAAAATCTAGCTCGTCATGCTCAAATTTAGTCATTAACCAAGGTAATTAATTATAGCTTGCTCATTCAAGTTCGTGGCATCGTAAATTAAATTAAATTAAATATCACGGAAGTTGAATCTCAAGTACTCTACTCTGCCTACGATAATCTAATATCAAATACATCAGGAGCAAGGGTTCATAAAAAGGGCCGGGTTTATTAGCATTATAGACTTTCGCGTGCACTACAAAATATGCAGGCTTTGATGCAACCCACGTTCTTAAACGCAATCGAATTGTGACGTTAAACTTAGCTTACAACTTGCCACTTTGCTTCGGTCCCTTATATTTAAAATTTTGACCAAAGAAACAGTATTATTTGCTTTACCAAAATTTTTAACCAAGACACTGAAATTCAAAAGACATCTGGAACCGGATATCGGATGTCCCAAAAACGGAGTACTGTGACGTCATGATGATCATGAACTGCAGCAAGTCAAGCTCGATCGATACCGTTGTACAGTTGTAAAGGCCGGAGCCAATACGACAGCCCAGCTCAACCCAGCAGCTCATGGAGAAAGTTCCCATCGCACCTCACACGAGATCTTTTTTTGGGAAATAGGTACACTTTCTCCTGCTGAGAGAAAACTCGTGTCGCCTAGCATCTGGAGAAAGAAGAGTTTCAAAAGCACAAGATGTTCCGGGAAACGACGAGGTTGTCTGAGAAGTTGAAGAATTGAGTCGCTCCAATGCTTTGTCATTTTCCGGCTCTGTTTCAAAGGCTTTCCACGAATAGTCTGTACAGTTGGAAGTAAAGGCTGTACTGCAACAGTCTAATTTCCAGTAATGCTGGGTAGGTTATATCATTGATCAGGCAATTTTAATAATAGAAAATCAGGGACGGAGGTCGGTTCAAATGGATTTATCGCTCCAGAAATTCAGACTTGCTTTATGCATGCCTGCTGAGTTCCTTCCCATCCCGAGCTATTTTCATTTTTGTAATACTGCCTTAACGGGAATCTGATCAAGAGGAGCTGCGAGGCTGGCAAAGATTCCCACCATTTTTTCCATGAACTTCAATTAGCTCGATGACAGGCTCAATTATAAGCCTTGCTGAAACCCCTCAACTTCCTATTACACGAGAAAGTCAAGGACGATGACGGTGATGGGATGAGGATGAAGCCAGGGCACAAATATTGTCATGCTAGACGGACGTACGAGGGATTTCTTGGCCGCTTGACATTTTGGTTTTGATTTCTTGGCAGACCTCCATGGTCACGGGAGTTATTAGTAGAGCCCAGAGTCTCATAAATCCCCCCTTTCAAGATCCTCAGAAAAACAAACGGAAAATATCTCAAATCCTATTCCCAAGAAAAAAAACTTTTATATCTCAAACCCCAGAACGTTTTTGTAGAAGTTTTATGGATATGCAGTCAAAGTTGAGCTGCCTCTTCCTGGAGTTAAAATTGCGTTGGATCTCTCTGCTCAGACTACAAGCCAAGAATATTAGTGCGTAAAACTTTCTCTTTTATTTCGGCAATGAAAATCAGAGGTATTTCAGGTTTGTAATGTACTGGCGAAAGTGCTATTCTGTTCTGCAGCATCTGCTGAGTTTATGGATGCTTTCTCTTGGGCGTTTTTACATGTCGAATTTAGAGCGGATAGCCTGGTAACGTTTGGTGTTTCGAGTTAAGGTTGTAAATATTTCGGATTGCTCTCTGCCAAACGGGCATCTGTCCCTGAGATCTCTCGAGAGACGAGAATACAGATAGCAAGTAAATTATATTGTTGTGAAGGACGAAAAGCTCAAGTCCTTTCAACTCCACATCAATTTAGTCTCCTCTCGTTGAAAACCCCTTACTTTTCGTTTGTAATTTACATTATTTTATTTTATGAGCTGCCTTTCCTCTGGCCTCACGATGTATGTAAAGAGCATTTCTTGTCATAATGAAACTACGGTAGAGCATGTCTCTCAGTTTGGAGTTAGGTACTCCAATACCCTCGTCAAGTCTCCTTCGATCAATAGTTCATCCCGAGTCTCGGAAATAATCTAATTTGGACATGTACGAGAAGTTAAGTATCTTCTTTTACGACACCAAACTCTGGACCCATATGAGAAGAATAATTACATTTTCTAAAACTTTATGGGATTTGAATGCAAAATTATGCAAATGCCAATTTAGGAACTAGAAAATTGGTTTTCAGTTTCCATTGAACTGGAATTTCTATTATGCAGTTTCTACAAGTGAGGTCGGTTGACGCGGTGTTTGTACAACTAAACTTGCAATGCACTTGCATTTAACAAAGTTCAGCGTTTAGTATTTCCGAAACGGAGGGGTTAATAGCTTGTGAAATTGAATTTCGCATGAGTTTGGAATGAAAACTAGGCGAGAAAAAGCAGGACTTATGCAGGCTCACTGCACACATGTGAAAGTAAATCCATGCGGGTTGAAGGGCAGATTCAGGCAAAGAAGCGAATGATCCCTAGAGAAATACCAAACTCAAGTTTTACTCTATTTTTGTTCCAGGCAAAGAAATTATTTCAAAAGTTAGGTGTAGCAGGATCTGGAAAAAAGTTCTATAACTCGGAGAAGCATAAGCCTTTCACTTCGATCGACTTGAAATGTAATCAAATTAAGTTTTTAAGCAGCTGGAGCTTTTCGAATTACGATTGTACATGAATTTTGTTTTAAAAATCTATCTAAATGTAAATGAATCAAAGGTATATTCTTTAAATACTCGAGGCAATCGTGATGCGTGACCCTATTTGAGTCCCGGCCGCCACTTGAGCTTAATTAAATGAAATAGCGGTTTTGTAATACCACCTTAATTGCAACAAAAGTCCAAAAAGCGAGTTCTAATTAATCCTGGATTTTACAATGAAGTAAACAAGCGACTTATGAAACCAAACATATCTTATTCCAATCAAAACGGAGAAAATTATTCCAGGAAGTCGAAACTCGCGGCGTCATTTGCAAGTTGAAAGGAACAGAAGCATCCTTTCTTCAGGGCTTCTAAATTTCATTAGAATTATTTTGAATTACGGAAAACAATGCACTAGTCCACTTTAGATATGCTCAAACGTTCAAGGCATTATTCAACAGGGCTGATTGTGTAATTAGAGACACACTTGGCCCAGAGTTCCGGCGCCCTGGAGGGCCTAGACATAAGAAAACGTGGAATACGGTTCTGCGTGAATTTCTAATTACGCCCGAACTTTGTGCCTCAATCCCTTTGTTTAAGTTTATTCGAATTATTATGTCCAACTCCGCTCCGGTAATTAGGAAACTTTGAATTGCTTTGTATTTCAAGTAGAATTGCGAATAAGTACATCCAAATAGCGACAGGCGTTATTTAATTTTAGACAACTTGTACTGCCAGCATCGATCTTTGAGGGTGAATATTGTGTTATTCAGTCAGCATTAACTCTCAGGAACAGGAATACTTGTGCGTTAAGCGTCTTAAGAACGTCAACCGTCAGAGTTGCTATTGGTAGCCCCGCTCTAAAAATACATTTGTCTGAAGAAATCTGGCTATGTGTGCTAAGAAACCCGGGTTACGTGTGGGCTGTGGGCATGCAAGTCCTCGTGTCCTGAGCAAAAAGAATGAATAATGCATGATGCACTGTATTATTCAAGAGATTAGCTACCTGGGCGACTGATTTCAAATATGAACTACGTAGATACTAAAGAGAATACCTATATAATATGGAGCTGGGTATTCAAGCTCAAGTGTCCACGCGTCACCTAGACCCATCGTTCGTGTTCTATGGCTGCTATTAGAATTGTTTGTAGGACGCTCGATACCTGCTGCAACCTAATTCAAGTATGAAGGTGGAACTAAAATATTTACAAATCAGCTCGGTAGCCCTACAATTTTTCATCCATCGATCTGGATTTTCATTAACTTTCACCCAACTGTGTACCTAACTTTCTCCGCACTCCCTATTCGTACAGCACGCACGTAGATAGCCTAAAAACTAAATATATAACTATTTGAATTTTTAAGAAAGTTCTTGTGTGCCTGTACGAAATAATGGACCGCATTTGCAAAAACTAATATATATGCCGAGCAATTGCTAACCCGTATTTAGACCTTTTGAAAACACTTATTTTCCTTCGAGGCTCTCCTCAATCTAAACACATTATAGAGTTTAATCCATTGGTATCAAACTTTAAAACACACATTTTTGGGGAAAAAAACACATTTCACGTAAACAGGCAATTATTTGCATCTGAAAATTCAAAATTATATGTAATAAGCATTCTCAATGTTACAATTGAAATCACAGCAATCAATTTTAGCGATTTGAATCAAGTTCATTGCTAGTATTAGGATTGCATTGTCTGAGTTCCGAAGAGGCAGAATTTCATTGTCACTTATGTTATTACCATTCCGGTTACGGTTAGTGTTAATAAATTAATAAAAAATTAATTGTCCAACGACAACGACCTTAACAATGTACATAAATAACTTGGAGCAGTAGCTTGAATTATGAAGCCTTCAATATTCAGTCGTCATACAAGGCCATGAGAACGGTGATCAAAGACATGATTCCAAGAAAAAAATTGAACCAATTGTTGAACATGGCATTCGGATTCTCTTCTTTCATTAAGTCAGGGTCGTAGTTTTCGCTTGCCTCCGAAGGAGTCTCGTCGTTGGCCGGAGTCAGAAACAGCTTTCCCTGCACAAAAAAAAATTCAGATGTGTAAAATGCATTTCTATGATATGATATATGATATGGAACCAATAATATGTATCTCTCATTTACATCAGGTGTGTACAGTTTCTGACTCTTCATTAGGTCCTCCAGTTCTGACAGGGTTACCTCGATTGGTATGGGCGCTTTCTCCGGCTCGGATTCGGTCAAACGCTCCGGCGAAAGTTCGTGATTGAGTTTTGGAGTCAAGTCCACGCTCGCTTGGATATTTTCATTTTCCTGTTCGGTAGTAAAACAAACTGTAGTTGTTATACTAGTTAAGCTGAAAGTATTTATATCATTACCGAATTACGAGTATTAGTTAACGTATCCGTAGTTACCGGGGAAGAGTCAGGCATATCGTTCTCAGAAAGCTGCTCCACATCTACTTCCTCGCTTTCATTGGAATCCCCATTAATAGGCGTCATCAGAGCTCTTGCTGTTGCTTCTTCAATTGGAATTAGTTGGGGTTGATCGACCTTCTTCTTAGAATTATAAAGTTCCTTGTACTCAGCGTCGGTCAGGCTACGTTTCATCAGTGGAGACTTAAGCTCGGTTTGTATCGGTTGCAAATACACTGATCTTTCGTTTCTTGATTTCATATCAGCGAATTTCCCGGAAGAAAGTATTGGCTGCAGTATAGAGTTCCAGACCGAATTTGCTCCATCCATTAGAGAATAATCCGACTGATTGTCAGTTTGTTTTGACAAAATACTTTCAGCCTTGACCAGGTTACGCACGTCGTGACGGCGGTTCCAGGACGAGTAAGTAGTTTTCTGCGTAACAGCATTTTTCCCGTGATTGGAGCTCGCTACACTAGGTATAGCAGCCAGAACATTGGGGTCACGCGACATATCCGTGATCAAAGCTCCATAGCCGTTTGGGACTTGACCGTTTACAAAGCTAGTGCTAGTATTCAATACACTGGAAGTAGTTACTCTTTGCCGTCTTACTGAGCGAGGGTACCTGCGACTCGGCATTTTACTATTTTAAATGATGCCTTAACTCGTC
>VNWX01001167.1:5521-16351 GCA_009869905.1 Ceratophysella communis
ACGGGAGTACCGTATGTCCGCCCCCATTAGGACCAAGTGCATTCTGTAGGGATACCATAGACTGATTTTTGACCTAAGTTTCATGACCCTAGCACAGTCGCTTTCCGAGTTATAAAGAAAACTCCGACTTTACATATGTTACCCGGGTTTTTATTTTCTAACGGGAGTACCGTATGTCCGCCCCCATTAGGACCAAGTGCATTCTGTAGGGATACCATAGACTGATTTTTGACCTAAGTTTCATGACCCTAGCATAGTCGCTTTTGGAGTTCCGGTAACATATTCCGGTAACATTCGGAAACTTTAAGCTAGCTTCCCAGCACGTGCGGTAGCAGTAACACGCTTGGGCATGTGACTTGACTTGCTAATTGTAATTAACACTAATATCAACTATTCAAAATTCCGTGTTCTAATCTAATATCTTATCCAAATTACGGCTGAAATACAGTCTAAAGTTGAATATAAATGATGACATAATTTATATGCAAGCATACGCTAATAAAATAAGTATACTTACCTTATAATAAAGCATGTACCTATGGGATTATATGGGATGAAGGGACTCACGGTAATCCCAAATCCGGATCCAAATTCCTACCGGTCAGTCACTGTTAACTTAATTATTTTCTTCTTAAAACTTGCTCGGTATACACTGTGCAGCAATTATGAGGGACTTAAACTTGACACTTGACCATTGACGCAAACTGGCTGCTTGCAGCAGCAGCACCCCCGAATTCCGGAAAGCTCTGAAAATACAGAGGAATCTCCCGCGGTTTTGCCGTAAACATTACAGGTTGCGCACTATGCACTTGTATGAGTGTATCAATCGCAATCAGCAATCGCAAATTCTATAATCTCCTGGTGAATTAAACAGACGGACATAACGCTTCTTCTCGCCGTGCGCTAACAGAATGGGGACCCTTTATTATGAAAAATTTAAATAGCGTGTGCTACACACGGACACGACGACGAATAGCAATGAACGAATGATCAGCTTTTACTTAACATGATTTACAGGAAGCACGGACTGACCAGTAACCAGGCACCAGTTGGCATATATTTACATACTGGGCAATTAGCAGTTGCTGGCGAATTGTGCGATCAGAATAACCGTTGCAATTTCTTTTTATTCCTTTGGAAGCAAATTATCACTAGTAGACCGTACAGGTTACATATTACTTGCTGTGTATTTGTATTGCCTAATCTACTTATGCTCATGATTCCGCCACCATAAATAAATTATAAGTAATACAAATAACTAATAATTAACAATACTATTTTAATACAACCACAATTATGTCAATCAAATCACTGTACTGGACTTATTACCGAAAATTTGTTCTCACTGTAATGTTCTTCAACTGATGACTGAGCAATACTTCAAAAATCAGAGCAAGAGGCTAGAGCTTGTTTCTGGCTCGATGAATTGAAATTAAAAGTTGCTTGTTATTTACCTTTATATAGGCCCTATTTTAGGAGTTCTCCAAAGATTTAAACTTTAATGGAATTATTAATTTTCGTCTATGGAGCTTCTTGGCGAAAATTCTTGCTCAGCTCAAATGCTTACTATGAGGTATGAGGTGGGTTGGGTTTAAAGTCCGAACATTTTGTTCTCAGTGCCTTCTTTGTCCATTTTCTTTGCTGACGATGGAGCAGGACGCTGCTGAGTTCCAGCAGCAGATGCTCGTTCTTGAAGAAATTTATCGAATTCCGAGCTTGATAGCGACGTCTCACCGCCAGCTGCACCTGGATTGGCTTTTAACCAAGCTTCCATTTCATCAAAATCAGACTGTCGATGGGTCCTTAGCAAATCTTCTCCGGTAGGATCCTTGTTCATTGCTGCTGCCCTTAAGCTACTGTGTTGATCAACATTGGAATTATCTGCGTAGGTGCTCCCACCAGTCCTAGAAGCAGCTTTGCTACTTCCGGTTCTAGATGCAGCAAAATCATCAAAATCTGCGTCATCGACTTTCCTGGAAGTTGGGCTAACTGCGGCGGGTTTTGACGCACGAACTCCTAATCCGCTCAATTTGCTCGTCACTTGCTCAGTGCTGGCATCTTCACCAGCAGCATCACCGAAATCAATGAGCGAGGGCTCAGGGACTTCCCGATGCCCTTTCGCATCACCGCCACCTTCGGTTTTCTTAACGTTCTTCCGGTAGCGTCCGTATCTGAGGAAAAGATTGTTCAGTTCATCGTTGACATGCAGCATCTGAGCAATGAGCTCATCAGATGAAACTGTAGATAACAAATCGGCTATTCTTCGCTGCATTTCCTTGCACGTCGTGTAGAGCTCATGCATGAGTTCCAAATCCGCTGGACTCTCGAGCCCAGGCTTCATTTCACCCAACATTTCCGCAAAAACGCTCATATTGCCTTGCACCATGTCCAAATCCCGCCGAATCTTTTCCACTTGATCCCGGCTAACCTTCACCTGTCTCTCACCAAGGTCAACTTGATGCAAAATCGGCTCGGAGTCTACACTCCGGTTGGGAGTAAGAATGGGAGCCATGGAGTCCAAATCCGTTGGTGGAAACTCAATACCTTTTGACCTCAGGTCATTATAGACTTCAACAACTCCTCTCAAGTCAGGCTGAGCTTGGAACGTGTCCGCCCACGACTGAACAAGTCCCAGTACTTTTTCTTGCACCGATGCCGGTGGGTCATTCTTTGGACCAATTAGCTTGACTAACTCCTGGACGAAATCCTTTTGACAGACCAGGACGTGGAGACTATGTCCACAGTTCTTGACGCAAGTCTCGAGCACCGTGAGCGTGTAGAGAACGCCCGCATAATTCTTCCCAGAATTTAACCGCTTCCGAATCGCGCGCACAGCGTCTTTAGCTCCTTCTTCAGATCCGTTTATTAGATCACAAATCTCCATATTCAACCCCCAGTTTTCCGCCGGCAGTGAAGGGTCTGTGGCTTGCTCAATTTTCTGTCCAACGGGTGTTGCAAAGGGATTACCACCAAACAGGGACTTTATCTCCCCAAGAGGTTTCTTTGCCGAATCCATTGTTTACTTCTTTTGTTCCGGGTTAATCAGAATACAAATATCCCGTTTTCGGTTCCAGGGCCAGGTAGCACAGTGCAATTGCTGCGCGGGAAGATCTGTAACGCCACGTTCCCTAAAACAGAAGCGAATAAAAGGCATGAATTAACTGCAAATAACACCTAAAAATTTTGCAAAAAAATAGTTTGCATTTATATCAATTTATCAGCATTTTAGTTCATTATTTGTCATCCAGAATTTGCAATCCGGCAGAAAAACAACGTACATGAATGAATATGAATAGTTTTGTCTTTGTCTAATTGGGATTGGGATCAGCTGATGCTGACACATGACACATAGTTCTACATATAAACTTTACTTTTCGAACAGTTGAAGTGGGCACTTAATTAATAGACAAAAGATTAAAATACAGATAAGAAATCATGTAATTTACAGCACTGCCATAATACATGACATGATACATGACACATAAATAGTGGGTGTTTTGTTTGCTTATGCATTAAGCGTATGTAATGCCCGTTTGTGTAAGTCTGGTTTTATGTCTAATTGATTTATATTTTGGGTTTAACGTTTATAACATACCTTAAGGTTGTGCACTTTTTTTAACCTTGTGCCTATTGTTCAGGTGTCAGCGTTTGAGCCTTGTGTGCACCTTGGCACTTGGAGGAGAGTGACACCCAAATTCTAATTGCACTAGACGGCGATCAGACTAGTGGCGCTGGCGCTGACCCTATGACTATGACTGTTGTGTTGTTTTGATGACGTGATGACGTGATGACTGATGATACTGGCAATTTACGATGACTGATCTCGGGCGTGGCAATTTCACCAAGTCCAACTTTCAAGGGGAGCCCGGCCCAGATAATATCATTCAAGAATGACACCAAAAGACAAATCTCCCGCTCTGAATCGCCGTACCAAAATACAGCAAAATCAAAAAATGTCAACTTTTCCTTATTCACCCGAAATTCTAAATGAAAACTCAAATAACTTCAAGCTTATCTAAAGACATCGTTCCTCAATATCAGTTCATGAAATTTTATTTAAATTTTAAATGTGTATTATATGGACGCATCTAACCCGTTCCGATTTTATTTGCAGCGGAATTGAATTGAAACGAAAATTTATATATGCAAAATGTTGCGTCTTATATTAATTTAAATCTTGGAATTTCATCCTTCATTTACATAAATTCGGTCTGACCGCAAACCGCAATCGAAGGTACGCGACTAATCCAATAGAAATATTTCGATAATGCGGTATTAGATTCAGTTTCGGGCAAAAACTCTTGCATGAATACAACTACATATGTATTTACAAATAGGTTGTGCCTGTCAACGTCAACACTAATAATTATATGTAGATGGTGTACCTCAAATAATGCCTTTCCATTTCACCTCGTATTGTAAATTGTAATTAGCTTTTGTCACGCGACTTCCAGCTGGCAAATTAATTTGTCATGCAACAAAAGAAGTAACACAATAGCTATCCTGGACTGAAAAGATTAATATGCATGATAATTAACTAAACCTGTGCAATGATGAGCAAACGTAACTTTCACCAGAAAAGGCTAGTGCAATCCAGATTCCATGTTAATAAAATTATCGGCTCATTAGGTAGGTAGTGTTTTGAGCCTGAGTATTGACCTGAGATGAACCCCGGCACAAAGCATCAAGTAATCAGTATTCAGTACTGGGACTGGGATTAAAATGGGAAGTTGAGGAGGGCTTGGTATTTCGGCTGAATTTGTAATGAGTAGGACTTAAGTTGAGATTAGAATTTGGGACATTAGTTGGTTTGGTAGCCCAACAATTCTTTTTTAGTTATTCTTGGTATTTTCTTATTATAGAAACTGGAATGTGAAAGGTTTCGAAAATACGTGTGGTTTACAAGCTGACAATTACAACAATTCAGGAGCCAGTTTGTGTTATCCCAGTTCAGGAAATCAATCCTGTATTTCTATAGAAGTATAATATTTTTGAAGTGTCGCCTTTCAACAATGGCATCGTCTGCATGTTTTGTCCAGTTTGTGCCTATTTTGCTTGGAATTTTAATTACAAAGGACGTTATCCTGGTACATGCTGCTCCAGCGAGTCCCATAATGGCAGAAATACATACAATCAATCCTTCCAATGAATTGACCGCCGCCACTTCAGAAACTAGCCCAACAGCATCTGTACCTGAATCGGTACCCAAGAGCCCCTGTCGAATTAAATATGACAGTTGTGTGTGTAAGTACCTAATTAGTTCAATCATTTTGTAGTATTGTTTTTCTAAAAAAAAAACTACATTTTTTAATATATTTGAAAAAGTATGCTCAGCATCAGCATCCGACTATTTTTTTTTTAAATTTCAGTGACAATTCTCACTACGGAAGCGGAATTATCCTACGTTGAAAAATGTAAGGGTTATCTGAATTGTACTGATAAGTACTTTGAATGCGACATGGCTAACAAGATGGTCAATAACAACACTGAAGCGGCTATCAACTAATGGGGCGGTGGCATATCTACTTTTCTTCCAATATTTATCGAAGTTGTCAACAAAGCTACACAATGCAGTATCCAAATACATTGATTTACACGGGGTTGTGTACATTTTATTGATAACATCGTATTTATAGAAAAGTAAACCAAAACTCTTAACATAAAACATACAATATTTACATGAACTCTATTTTCGATGGCTATGTTTTTTTGTCTTAATGCATACAATGATATATTTTATCGTTGTTGTAAGCACTGTACACAGGCGACAGAATGCAGATTCAGGCCAGCTTATGCCTAATTCTTCGCAGAGATTCTGAAGAAATACAAAAAATTTGAATATGATTAGAACATGTAATGGCTTACAGCTGGCGTTTTTAACAAGGCATATTACATACGTTGTACGTATAAGTTTTTTTTAAAATTCATTACCTGAAACGGTCTGATCGCATTTATCCAAAATGTCGATCAAACGATTAAATGTGGGCTTGCGAGCAGCAGATCGGGCAATCCATAATTCAAGAGTTTTTCTAATAATTGAATCAATTCGACCTTTAGCCTGCTCTACTTCAATTTCGTGAATATCCCGTGGATGATGCAGAAATTCATGTTTCAGTTCAGACCATTCTCTGAGTGCAACCGGCGATTTCGTAATTTCTTTCAAGACTATTCCGACATCATTTTTAGTCACTGCCAAAATTTCATAAAATGAAAAATAGTTCGGAATTCCAATTATTTTTAGTTCGTAATTATTCGCCTATTTCAGGTTAAAAGTGAGAATTTCTACCTGGAAAATCATCCTGGTCCTCGTTCAGTTTTCGCTTTCGAGGGTTATGTTGATCCATCATTTTCGTCGATTGCACAACCTGGTCGAGATAATCGACGATTTTTAATAATGCAGGAGAAAGATGTTTTGAGGCACGTACTGTTGTCAAAAAATTGCAAATGGTAGCATCATCAGCTCTGTTAACAAAATGTTACGATCAGAAATCGAAATTTGGGATTTATATCATTAAAATAGTATTAAGTACTTACGATTTCAAGTTTTTATAGATCACAGACGCTGTACTTTTGCTATGCGATTCGATAATTTGTCTCCAGTCATCAGCGCTAATTATACCACTTTCCAGCAAATACACCAGTTCTAATTGTTCTAGCCGATCTAGTAGCGTAATTAAATGATCCTCATTGTTCTTAATAATGAATTGCAGGCGATATGTAGGCTGTGTAGTTGTATTTTGTATGTTTAATTTTATAGGACGATTTACTCTGGGTGCCGTCAAAGAACAAGCCATTTTTCAATTTGTGTCTCCGAAGATCGACTGAGGTTGACTTACCAAAGAATCAATAGGAAAGCATTATATGAAGTAAGAGATTCAAGTTGGTCATTGGTCTTTGCAAAATATAAGTTGTGCACTTGTAAATGCACATAAGGCGACGATAAGCCAAACGTTCTCATTTCATATCTTTCCCAAGCTAAAGAAGATTGCTTCGTTGGAATTTTATTTTCATCGCCTTGTTTTGTTACCTGTTGGTATGTCATATTTGCCATGAAGTTCTATCTGGTTTTGGCTAAATAAATAAGCTGAAGTGTATTTTTATTTGAACGAAAATAGTTAAATATATTACAGGGCAATGACCAGATAAAAATTGCCAATGCCCATAACTACGTTTTACAAACAATGGGCTCTTACTCTTGGCCAAATTTTAGTGCTTCGAAATGTAAAAATAAAGATATGGGTATTCCACTGTAGTTATATATTATTTTACGAGAGATGTGTAAAATCCAAATAAATTGATTTTTCAAAATTATCTGCCAAGATCGGGCGTATTTTGAGCTTAAAGTTACAAATTAAAAATCATCTAAAGTACCGTGCGTTTTTTTTGTAAAATTAAAATCGTTTTGGGCGCAAAATCACGAATTTTAAATCAAAATTATGCATTTTTATCTTCGAAATCGTTTACAAGATCACAATAGGCAGAGATTTAGATTTATTAAATACTGCTATTTGCATCTGTAAAATTTGATTTTAAGAGTTTTTATAAAATACGAGAATTAAAATTAAAAGAAGTCTATTTCGCACTACAAAACACAACACAACGCCACGCCATTTCATAATTCATAAAAAATGCCAGAATCAACCACGCCGGAAATTGCTACGACAACAGTTATTGAATCCAACTTGAATCGAAGAACAAACAAACAGCGAAAATCGTCGTTTAAATTAGTTAGATGATCAACTAAGCAAAACAAATTTGAAATCAAATTAATGTTGAGCACAACTTTACTAAATTTTGGAATCCATTTTGTTGAAGTCACCAAATTTTCACGACTTCTGTGTGGTATTCCTCATCTTTCATTCTATTCTACATATTTAGAGTTATAAAGTCATAAATTATACAAATTTGATCACATTTCACTGGCGTAAAAAGCCATGGGTGGGAGTCGGAATAAACGAAGCAGGAAGAAGCGTCAGTTCTTGACTTCAAGATCGGAAACACTCACGACAACCGAAGACATTATTGAGGAAAATATCACGCGGGTAAGTCGGTGGATCAAAGCAGATATCATCGGGGTATAGAAATTATGGGTGGCATTTCGTCCGGTAGTCTCACTTCACTCGACTTTCCGTTTCCATGTTTAGCCATCGAATTCACAAGATTAGATAATTCTCTCTCATGAATAATTTTTGTTTTCTAGGTACTGTCAAATATTTTCAGAAAATTGCCATTGGACACCTTACTCCGAGCTCGACTGGCTTGCAAGGATTGGAACCGCAATCATCTGCAACAATACACATCTCTCTGAAGTCGCCGAGCTTGTACTCCGTGGTGACCCTGACGAGCTGTTGAGAACGATTATCAACTCTGAATACCGACCATGGACAAATTTTCGCTTCATCATGCCACTCCTCAACAACTCCACCGATACTCAGCGAGAATTCTGGACAGTTTATGGACCTCAAATAAAGTCGCTTGACTTCGTAATTCATTCTCTGGATCCTGTACCATTTCTCAGCGCTCTCGTCACGTGCCCTAATCTTCAGGAACTCGGTTTCAGCATTCGATGCGTCTATGATTATCGCCCACCAAAGTCCAATTACGAGCCGATCATCACACCGCTTGTCTGCCAGCATTTGTTTCCAGAGGACTTCATTGGTGTTCGAGTGCTCGAGAACTTGTACAGACTCCGAGTCATGGACTCCAATTTTGCTCCACCAGCAATTCTTCGGGATCTTTTGGAAAGAACGCCCAATCTGACCCAGCTCACGCTCTTCGACGCACAATCGAGAAGTGATTCCACATTGGGACGTTCGAAATATCATTTTCTTCACTCAACATCGAATGAAGTATGTCACCAAATTGGAGCTCACGGGTTGTCATATTTATCCTGACCATATCGCTGCATTGGGCAAAATGAAGAAATTAAAACTCAAATCGTTGCATCTCCGCTTCGCCAATGTCACGGATCTCGTGCTGATTACCCTGTTCCGGAATCAGAAGCAATTAGAAGAAATCGACATTTCTTACACAAGTTTCTCGGAGAAAGCCTTCGGTAACACAAGCTGTGCCTTTCATAAGCTCAAGAGATTGGCTCTAGCTGGATTCACAGGGGCGGTCAAGTCAATGGGATTCTTGTGCCGAATGCCCAACCTAGTTGACCTCAACTTGTCTTGCTGCACGACTTCCCCACGACCACAGTCCATTAATTGGGAACAGCTCGTCTCTTGTATGCTGCCCATTAAACTCAAGAAGTTGCAGAGCCTGAATCTGGGCGGAAATGTTGGGCTAGGCGTGTTTCCTCGAGCAAATTTATTTTCCAGCCTCATGCTCTGCTACAGCCACATCACCTGCCTCAATCTTAGTCAGAATACTTTTCTGAGAGACGCTTTCATTCATGAAATTTGGAGAAATCTTCGAAATCTTAAAGTGGTATTCCTTGACAGTTTGACTGGGATCACGAACGAGGCTTTCAATGGAATTCGACAGGCTCAGATTCAAGCTATGATTGCTAATGGAAGTATTGACAAGGCTAATCCACATCTTCTTCGCTATCAGAATACGGGCGGGTCTTATATTGGACTTTGTCAGGGTAGGAAAAACGCATTAGCTTGTGCACAGTAATATTAAAAATGCATAAAAGCTGATCCTAATTTGAATTTCAACAGATCTCGAAATTTTATCAATTGCTCATAACGGGCGACTGACTGACTTCGCAGCCAAATTTGGATTGAGAGATTTATATAATCTTCGTCGGCTCAATATTGCAGGCTGCACCCAGGTAAGCACGTTGAAATGCATTATGTGCATTAAGCATGTCTAATCCATTGGTCATATTTCAGCTGACATTTGAAACCCTATTCGACGTGGTGACCTTCTGTCCATTCCTGGAATACTTGGATTTGACCGGCGTTTCCGTTCCAGAGTACTGGATTCAATGGGCCAGAGAACAACGACCCAAGTTGAAGCGCATTGTTGGAAAGGCCAACTCAAATGGCCCTCAGCCCACCCGCAGCAAGGATCTCTTCATAAAGCAGTATCCAAGTACGGATCTTCGGAGTAGTCAACCTCAGCAAATGATGTCTACGAAAAAGACGAAGAAGATCGACGTCATTTCATCTAAGGGTGCTCCACGGCACGACAACAAGCCTGCTGAAGTCGCAGGGCCCACAGGCGACGACGGGATCCCAGTGTGAAGCTGTTTTCAACTCTCCTCAAAATTACGAAAAATCTGTAGCAATCCACAGCCCACCCGCAGCAAGGATCTGTTTATAAAGCAGTATCCTAGTACGGATCTTCGGAGTGGTCAACCTCAGCAAATGATGTCCACGAAAAAGACGAAGAAGATCGATGTCATTTCATCCAAGGGTGCTCCACGGCACGACAACAAGCCTGCTGAAGTCGCAGGGCCCACAGGCGACGACGGGATCCCAGTGTGAAGCTGTTTTCAACTCTCCTCAAAATTACGAAAAATCTGTAGCATCGTTTACCAAATTCTATCGTCAAAATTTCTTGCTATAAAATGAAACTTTTTTTCCGCCAACCAGCAATTTATTCAGCGCAAGATTTTTTGAAGTTCAAATATTATTCTATTTTACACACATTCATAACATACATAGTACAATTAATTATACAGGTAATGCCACTTCGCCATTGGCTGCATTCGAAGTCGCCTTCGTTTGGCGTCAAGCCTTGCCTATTTACACGTAAATAATAATACCTATACATAATTGGATCAAGGTGATGATGGGTCAAGTAAAGGTCGCGGTATTTTACGAAAAATAAGAGAAACGTCCGCACAGCAAATCGTGTCCTAGTTTGCGCAGTACC
>VNWX01001168.1:0-16349 GCA_009869905.1 Ceratophysella communis
GGAAAATGTTGGCGTTAGAGCTGGAGACAGTCGCGACACACTGGGACGCCATAGATTTAACCCGTTTCCGCCCGAGGTCCATGTCATGAAACCACCCTTGGTGAACTGGTACATTGAAGGTAGTTATTATCCACCAAATACGGTAGGTGCTCCACAGAACAGAAATTTAGATATGTCGGATTTACAGTTATGCTACAAATAGTTGCATTTTAATAGGGCCAGAATTGCTGCGCCGACACCGCAATATCCTTCCACTACATTGAACCCCGTCAAATGTATGCAATGTATTATCAAATTTATCATTTACGACCTTACGGAATTGGCTACGGATATCGAGAGCAAAGTCCATCGAATGCTTCACGAAGTCCGGTACACATAACGAAGAAGAGCTTAACTTTAAACAACCCTGGTTTTGTACCTTAATGTTCTTCTTTTATTATTATTATGAGTTTATTCTCCAATATTTTGGCCGAAGCCCTTACAGACATGGTTGTTTTGCAAATTTCTTAAATATTAAGCTCATTGGGTGAACCCAAACTAAGCTAACACAAGATTAAATTAAGAAATAGTTGAAAAAGTAGAATGTTCTTCTTTTTGTCAATTTATAAATTAAAATTTTTGTTTTGAAGGCTTGAGTTCTATCGCTAATGATCATGATTACTAGTAACGCTATTATAATGCAGGCAGGCACGCAATTCGAAGTTCCTAGACGCATTATACTTGGATGACACGTTGCGTACACTAATGAGAACAGAAAAATAGGAGAGCAGTCATTGTATTAGACAACACATTAAGATTACAAATAAAATTAGAGGAACACAACAGAAAGTTCAGAGCGCAAGCCCTGGACCTTAAATGCGTCCTTACACTGAATCTTGGCTGAAAATAAACACAAAACATGCAGGTTCAGTTAACAAGACAAAAATTCCGAAATAATTCGCTATTTTAACTCTGACAACTATGATGGTGTTGAAAAACTTACTGGCATCACCGCATGACTTGCTGTGATCTACTGCAGTTGGAAGTTGGAAACGGTTGTGCTTTGCACATCTTGTCAGCACCGAAAACGTGGCCTGATGTCGCGCAAGCACACTTGCCATCAGTAGCGGATGTGCCATCATGTTTTGTCACCCAGGTAGGTGTCTGGCGTTCTTCCGTCCGTCTTAACACCGTCAACCGTCACCAGTGACACACTCACACTCAAGTCCCGTCTTACAAGTCGTAGGTACTCTTGACTGAAAATTTCATAATATACCGTGTTATTTCACATTATACAATGTGTTATTTACTATTTACTGATTACAACTACTATTGAAAGTGTTATAAATCTTATTGGCCTAATTCCTGCTGCCGCACCGCACTTATCTCTAGCTTGGATGCCAGGTGCCAGACTATTTGCGTTTTTTTTCTTCAAAGCCTTCGGCGCGGTATCTACCAGACGTTATACCTTTCAGTACGAAATATAAGACCACCAAAATGTCGCCACTGCTAAACGCGCGACACGATATTTTGTATTGAAACGGAAGTCAAGCTGTCACCAAAAGTTACGCGCTATGTGTATTAAGTTACGCAGAGAATTCTAGTAAATACCAGGGTCGGTGGCGCAGAAGTAGTCTTGTCACTATAACGGTGCGGTCAATGACCATTTGGTCATTCAAATATGTCCTCCGCTGCTGCAAGCTATTTTTGCTACTGTTCCTAGCAGAAACGCCACCTTCCACGACGCGTTATCAGAAACGGCCTATCCTCAAATACTCTGTGATGAAAATTTGCAACACCAGAACGACCCATTGCTAGCCATCTTGACCTGAAGCCAACTACCTGTTTGCACGGTGAAAATATCAGAACAGTAAAACTCCACACTAGATTATAAATTAATTAGAGGAACAACAACACCAGACACTTATGGGCGCGAGCCCTGGGACCATGGTTTGATTTTATTTCGATTCCAATTAATATTTGCATCCGCTATCGGAGTATGGACATTATATGAATATACTATAAAATAACCTCAAGGTTTTGAATTTTGTCCGGATGAATATGCTACTCCTCCTAAACTACTTGACCTAGCGACTTGAAATTTTCAGCATAAGCTTTTCAGCTCACAAGTAACTATGGGACAAAAAACGAGGTACCTAGGGTCACGGGATCATAGTCAACGGGTCAGAGGTCAAATTGGAGGGGGATACATACTAAATTTAGAACGCATACATTTGATAAATATATGTATACTTAATTTATAGTAGCTTTGACAAGTGAATTTTGAATTCGAAGAGCGTTATTCAGAAGTGACAGAGCACTAGGAGACTTCCCGCAGCTGCAAGACAGAGCTGGAGTGAGATGGGCTGGTAAACGGTCCGATCTGATCCCGATTCAGATCCGCCATTCTTATCCGTGGTTTTATCCATTTTATTCTCATTGGTATCCTTGAAGTCTCCACATTTATCGCCTTCTTTAACCTTCTTTTCGCCTTCGCACACGCATTCGCCATCGTCCATAGCAGTGGATGCAACCAGAGTACCCTGCTTGTCCGGTTTGCCACTCTCAACCTTGCCTTTGTTGTGACACTTAAATGGTTCCTTACACGGAATTTTGGCTGAAAGTAAACACAAAACATGCAGGTTCAGTTCACGATACAAAAACTCCAAATTAATTAATTATTTTGAATCTGACAACTGATGATATAAAGAAACTTACTAGTCCCACCGCATTGCTTGCCGTGATCCACTGGTGCAGGAGGAAGCGGTTTGGCTTTGCACATCTTGTCAGCACCGAAAACGTGGCCTGATGTCGCGCAGGCACACTTGCCATCAGTAGCGGATGCGCCATCATGTTTTCTACCCCAGGTGTCTGGCGTCGTTTCGTCCGTCTTAACATCCCCATCAGTGACGCACTCAAGTCCCGTCTTACAAGTCGTACCCTTGGCTGAAAATTTCATAAAACTCAATGTGTTATTTGCTATTTTAACTGATAACTACTATTGAAAGTATTATGTCAAATGATGTTATAAGTAGGTAAGCGCATCACCTTTATTGCAAGCTTGGGCGTGATCCACTTGCGTTTCTGAGACTGGTTCACATTTGCCGTCCTTGTATTGCTTCTTGTCGCCTACGCACAAGCATTTGCCTGTAGCGGTTCCAGTAACAGCGTCACCAGGAAAGTCCGGCGTTAAGGCATTGCCAGCAGTTCCAGCATGACATTTAAAGTGAGGCTTACATTCGTCTAAAAACAACGGCATTATGTAATATCAGAACACATTAACTACCCGTATGTACGCAAAGAAATGACAACTTACACTAAATTAAATACATATTATTATTTTGAGTATAAATATCTATTCCAATGTTGTTACTAGGGGGAGACCAGCGATCTTATGATTGTTGTAGCCTAATCAAACAACTAAATAAATAAATAAATTAGCGAGAAACTTACCATGTGTACAGGTTGCGGCGTGGTCTTTCTTAGAAGCATAAGCATCATAGTCAGCCTGGGAAACACACATACCGGTGCCGTCGAGCCAAACCATCGCGGATGCTCTACGGCACGTGCACGTTCCAGGGATGGCAGGGTTGGCACCGGTATAAGCATCCCCGTAACTGTCAGGTTTACCAGGGTCGGGACTAACCCTGCCGTTTGTACAAGATAGATCAGTACCGGCTTTACATCCTGATATAAATCAAAATTAGTAAATACATTAAAGACCCAAGTGCCAAGTACTAATTCCGAGCCTGAACTGTTACCGAAAATTACCTTGATGAAATTCGTGGCCTTCTGGATATGCGTTACATTCTCCGCCATGCGATATTTGGTTGTTCGATGCTGCAATTGCTAAATCGAGCACCAGCAGCAGAAAGATCATAGCCCCAGAATTGAAAATCAAGTTAATTGACTTCATCTTTTTGCCGTTCTCGCTCAAGGCTCAGCCCTGAAATCTTTCAAAACGAAAAAAAAAAACAGCAACATGAAGTCGAAAGCTACGACACGTCAATCAATGACTTAATAATTAATCAAACCTATTTTACACAACAGCTTCTGACTTAACCACGCAATAGGTCTACCACTGCAGCTATGCATACCAGTAAATTAATTCTACTAAATACAAAGGTTGCTGATACGAATTCAAAAAACTTACCACAGGTCAGAAGTAGTTTAGTTGGTGTATGTTCTCAAGACTTGGAAGAGTGCTGATTCCGGACGTCTGCTCGTCTCGGAATAAATTCGATCAACTGATCGAGAACTCCAACGGAGACACTCTATTTATAAGCGCCCGCAGGAGCTCAACAAAATCGGGAAACAAACTTGTTGCTAAACCGAAATACCCTAGCAACTCTGATTTCAAATTCTGAGATTCTGCGTTGAAGTTGAGCACAGGGGACGGGAGGGGAGCGGCCGCGTTGCTTGTGCATGTGCAATCCGAAGCACGACATGAGGTCAATAACCTTGCTATAGTTACTCCGTAACGCCCTGCTTAGCTTCGTAGTAGGCGACTCTTTGGAATGACGACGCTTGACGTGATGCGTGCCTTTGCAATTTCAGCACCAACTGGTGTTGTGTGCATGCTGCTCATTTTGTCATTGTCATTTGCGTTGCACTGCTGCAAGGTTGTCATTTATTCGCTAAGCTTTATCCTATTATGTCACTTTTATCTATCATATAGTAAACTATGGTTTAGCAGGATTTGAATTAGTGGCTAATCTTAAGTCACGGTCACATCAGAAATCAGTTGGGAAGAAACATTAATGTTCGAAACCGGAAATGGACCATCTCTGTATTGGTAAAAGACTTGGTGGTTTCTCACGGTTTCATTGCTATACCGGCGTTGTACCCTTCATCGGGTTCTTCGGGTTCTTCCATGGTTCAACATGACAAACCTATAAGTATGCAAATGTACGTATATCTTGGCTATGTATTTCGATTTGCACTGTCTGTCTATATCAATACCGGAGCGGGGTTTATAAAATATAAAAGGAGAGGTCACCGTTTTTTTGCCGAGTCAGAGTCATGGTCAAATATTCCAAATTTTGTATGATACTTTTAATTGCTGTTTAATGTTTAATTACGATGCCCGAAGGAATTTTTTTTTTGAATTTTTCATTTTGGGGCCCAGAATCAAGAAAAATAGGCCCTATCCGGGAAGGTCCTTTAAGCAAAATTGTGTTAAAGTGTTTCCGGTTTATCTCATCGAAATTTCATGATTGGTATTTCAGCCGGCCGGCAAGTATTAAAATTTACTTGAATTGAGACGCCGTGCGTGGTGGGTGAACATGGACATAAGATGCACGCGCACGCCATGATTCCGGTTGTTCTAAGCTACTAGTGACAAGTCCGGTTGTTCTAATCTAGTGACAAGTCCGGTTGTTCTAAGCTAGTGACATGATAAGAGCCACAGAGTAAATGTGATTCGCCCGAGTGTACGTTCGGTATTCCTGCATAACACGCTACATTTACTATTATCAAAATTCACAAATCCGGATGAAAAATATCGCAGTAATAGTGGTGCAGATGGTCGCAGGTACAGATTCCTGCTCTGATCCCTTATCGTATGCAAAGAATTTCTCCCTAGTGAGCTCATTTAACACAGCACTAGTATAAGATCTTCTTAAATCCCACACAAGTGTGAAAGTTGTTCTCGCTCTGACGACAGATTCAATTGTTGTCCATGAAATAATGTCATCTTCCGTTACCGATTTGGAACTTCACATTCTGGTCGCAACCATCTCGGCTCTCGGGTATTCATCGCATCATTCTAAACAGAAAGTACCCGCTTATGACAACGCAAATCAAAAAATTCGAAAATTATTTTCAAACTAGGGTTCCCTGACGACCTCGACGCAGAAGTAACTTGTTTGGGTAGGTACATGAAAATTCGCCAGTGAAGGCGACTTACTACGGCGGAGAGCGGACATACAAGGAATTTGTTCTTAGGGTCATTGACATTGACATCATGCCTGCTGCTGCATAGTTGTGCGTTGTGCGGCACACGTGGATGAGCCAATGCTGTGTACGCGTACACGAGGATATACCTCTGCTGATTTAGCCAAGAACACAAAGATGGCGGACAGCCTTGTTTGGTTCAGTGGTGATTGGTGATGTGGCATATGTGCTATGTGATACGCTTGCTGCTGGTCAACGACGTCCACAGCCTATGCCGAGGTCATTGACCTCTTTAGTGCTGTTGCTTTCTGTTTGTTTTACTACTTCCCGCACGCAGCACAGGCTTTAAATTAAATGAATCACCGAGACGTCGGTCGTCGGTTTTCAGCAGCATGCAGCATTAACCAGCAACAATTCAGCCAGATGTGCAACAACAACGTTTAGCAGCAAAAAGCTTAAGGCAAGAGCGTGTCCAGTCACAAAATATCTTCAAGATTAATTAAACCATAAATCATTAAATCACAAATCATCAATTTTTTATGTTCGAAACCGGAAATGGAGTCCCTCTGTAATGATCAAAGACTATGGTAATTCCTCAAGATTTGATTGCTACAGGCGCGGCGTTGTTGTACCCTTCTTCGGGTTTCTCTGCATGGTTAATACAATACCACAAACCTAAGCATGCAAACGTTATGTATATCCCCGCTGGGGCTTCGCCTTTGAAGCATTTCGATTTGCAGTGCACGTCCTCGTATATCCCAATACTTTCAATAACTAAACCGGAACTGGATGGGCTCATAAAATTTAAAATAAGAAGAGCTTATGCTGAGGCCTTGTCAAGCAGTTACTTTGCAAGGTACTAGAAATATTTCCTGTTTAATTGAGATGAATTTATGTTAACAAATTACAACGAAATGAATTTGTGCCAATTTATTTACTTTAACTTCAGAATTTTATACACTTTTATTCATTCCTCCACATCAAAAATATTTCAGTAGACATATATTTCGAAAAAGAATATTTCGTGTTGAATTTACGACAAGAAGGAATTGTTGCGAAAATGCTTGCGGCGTTACCGCGCTGTACAGGTAACATTAAATTACACCTATTTACAGCACTAAATTAAAATTATGCAGAAGTTTAAGGGTTTCCGGTTCATTCCAGTGAATTCTCAGGATTGGTTTTTCAGCCGGCCGATACCTGGCCGAAATGAAAAAAAAAGCTGAAAGTCAAAAACATTTTCTAAATAGGTACCTAGCATTAGCATGTTTTATTAACGTAACACCAAAACATGCCCTTGAATTAAGACGCTGTGGGTGGAGATGCTGTAATATTAAGCAGTAACAACGCGTTCTTAAGGCTGTATACCATGATTCTGGTTGTTATGCATTCCTAGTGAGATGAGAACCACAGCGTAAATGTGATTCGCTTACGTGTGGGTTAAATATTCCTGCAGTACAAGTACAAGCTATTAATAGGATCACAATTCACAAATCTGGATGAATTAAGATCCCAGTCCCTCTTATCTGCTCTGGATCCCTTATTGTTTGCAGAGGATTTCTCCCTAGTAAGATAAATTGCGCTAGTTAGAGCATCTAACATCGCACATCGTACCACACAACTGTGAAAATTATTCTCGTTCTGCCGATTCAACTTGTCCACGAAATAGGGTCGATTTTTTCGTTATCGACTTCGGAATTTGACATTCTGGGGGCAACCATCTTGGGTATTCATCGTAGCTTTCTAAACAGACGCGTGTACCAAAACAGATGGTATGGTACCACTTCGAAATATAGACGACGACCGCTTACAGTTATAGGTTTGTGGATAGGTATCTTTAACGACGCGAATTCTGCCGTTCATGACAGCGCTAATAATAATGTCGGCGCTTTGGGAGGACACGAAATTTCATCGCAAAACGAAGTCGGAAATCAATTTCATACTAGGCTTCCCCGACAACCTCAGCACAAGTCACTTATTAGGTATACTTATTTATTTGGGTATACAAAAACTCGCCGATGACGACTTTTACCGCGGCGGAGAAACAAGTAATTAGGTCGAATTTTTAGGGTCATTGACATCATGCCTGTTGCCGCACGGTTCTGCGGCATGTGCGGCAAAAGCCGATACCTTGGTCAATTCTGTGTTCGCTTTTTATGATGTACCTCTACTGCATGACTAATTGTAATAGGATTAACTTAACTAATTGTAATGGAATTCAGCTAATGTTACTAATTTTATTTGGATTATCGGGCGTTGCACTCCATTACGAATGCACGCTTACAGTGGCTAGGGGGATGACTCATTCACTACTTTACAGTACGAGGTCAGAAAACATTGTGCAGTGGAGAGACAAGAAGCAGTCAATCTACTATCTGTTGAACCTAATTTGTCGAATCCAACGGATCGTGGCCACTCCGTATCCGTCTTGCGACAAAACATAGCGCACAAAACAGCTGCGACAAAACATAGCAGAAAAAACATAGCGGGGTAAAAACATAGCAAGGAAAAAACATAGCGGGGATAAAACATAGCAAGGAAAAAACATAGTGGGGATGGGGATAAAACATAGCGGAGACTAAACATGGCAGAGAAAAGACCGTTTTACTTTTTGTTGGTCAGTGAGACATTAATATAGGTTAGGTTAGAAAAAATTCTCAAGCACTGGATAAAGACCTCCAGCACGGGGTAGCCCCCGAAGGGTTAGGGGGAGTTGAGTTTTTGCTTATTATGTTTTTACCCCGCAACGTTATTCCCCTGCTATGTTTTATCCCCGCTATGTTTTTTTTCCTTGCTATGTTTTTACCCCGCTATGTTTTGTCGCAGCTATATTTTGTGCGCTAAATCGGCCACTCAATTCCTGCCGAGGTTAAGTTCCTAACTGCGATTAGTTTTTTCAGGTCCGGAACGTTTCAATATGTAGAAGGGTCGTTTTCAGGCGTAGAATTATCTCAACGTTTTCGGAAACCGCAGTTCAGAACTTACTGCCCACCTCCCTCGTCTTCTTGACCGCAGGGTATGACATGAACCGAGCCAAAAGTGAATTTTTCAAGAAAAAGCCCTTTCTAATATTATCGGACTGATGGATGGCACACAATGTCTACATTAAGGCGCCAGAAGAGCATTCCTTCATAAATAGAAAATTGAAACATTCAATTAACGTTCAGGATTGAAATTAGCTTCTAACTAGGCTTGCTTTTGCGGCGTCAGCTCAGCTCAAGTCGTTTCTTTGGGCGTCGAAAACGCCGATGATGACTGGCGACAGTTCAGGCAAAGGCAGTTCGCTCAAATTGTTGAGGTCGTTAACCCCAAAGCGCGGTTGTGGGTGGATAGGATGGCGCGCCATGTCGGTTTAGCATTCAAGGCCTTGACCGGAAGGTCTATTACCAAACCCCAGTAAATTGATGCAGTTGGATAAGAATTTCAACCCGAGCCTTTTAGAACCTAAATTTAGAGCTGTCAAAATTTAAAATAATCTCACTAAAGATTGTTTTTTGGGTTCAGAGTTCAGATGCTTTAAATGATAAGGTTTTCTTATTTGGAATTCTATTATTCTGTAATCTGAATGCCCAACGATATGCAAACCAGCGACTTGTTGTGTTGCGCGACAGTATTTACATAACATTATAGATTTCCTTATTGGAAATGAAACGTTAGTGGAGCCTTCCATAAACCTATGCTCGATTACGAGGTATACTTTACAAACAATTATTTCTTGTAGAGAAAAAGCTTTGTTTTTCCATCGATTTACCTTGTTTGGTTCAGTGGTGATGTGGCATGTGATCCGCTGGCTCCTGGCAAGGACGACGCCTTGAGAAGCATGATTTGGTGCTGCGCATAGAGGTCAATGACCTAGGCTGAGCGATCATTGATGGAATCATTGATGGATATGGTCGGAAGCATAGGCATGGGGTCAATAAACCTGGCTATAGTTTTGACATCGTTGCGCTGCTCAGCTTCGTTGCGGCGACTCATCGCAATGACGACTCTTGACGTTTGTAATTTCAGCACCACGTTGTATGCATGCTGCTAATTTGTCATTGTAATTTGTCATGATTTGCGTTGTGGCTCGTGTTGCGATAAAGTGATGCCGTTAAAAATTAAAACTGTAACACGAATAAAACTCCAAAGTATGTTTCGTTTGATTGTATGGTCAACCAGTATGCTCAGTAGCTAATCTGTACTCGTTCTTCTCGTTTGGCGGTCGCTTATTATTATTCGCTTAGATGTATCCTACTGGTCCCTTTTACTTATCACTAGCGTAACAATGGTTGGGCGGATTTGTGTAAGGGACTAAGTCGCGGTCTCTTCAGAAATCACAATATGAAGGAAGAGAATGAGAGTCTCAGCTCAGCATTTCCATCAGCAATAATTCATCAAGTTTTAATGTTCGAAACCGGAAATGGACCATCTCTAGATTGGTCAAGGACTATATGGTGATTCCTCTACATTTAATTGCTACCGGCGTTGTACCCTTCTTCGGGTTCGGGTTCTTGGTTCTTCTACATGGTTCAGACAGACCACAAACCTAAGCATGCAAACGTATTGTCGTTCACCGCTTATGACTTTGCCTTTGAAGCATTTCGATTTGCAGTGCACATCCTCGTATCCCATTACTTCCAATTCCAATACCTACAGCGGAACTGGATGGGCTCATAAAATTTAAAATAAGAGGTCACAGTTTATGCTGAAGCCTTGTCAAGCAGTCTATATAATTTGCAAAATACTAGAATAATATTGCTGTTTAATTACGATGCATTTATATTAACAAATCACACCTATTTACAGCACTAAATTGAAATTATGCAGAAGTTTGAGCGTTTCATCGAATTGTCTATCGAAGTTTCAGGATTGGTATTTCAGACGGCCGATAACTGGCCGAAATTTTAAAAAAAACGCGGAAAATCGGAGCATTTTCGAAATAGGTAGCAGTGTTTTATTAACGTCACACATGTATGTCCTTGAATTTATACGCCGTGGGTGAAGCTGCTGTAATATTTAGCAGTAACAATGCCTTCTTGAAGCTGCACACCTTAATTCCTGATTCCGGTTGTTATGCATTTCTATTAAGATGAGTACCACAGGTAAGTGTCATTCATCCGCGTGTGCGTTCAGTATTCCTGGAGTACAAGCTAATTAATAACATAAGAATTCGTGCAGATTAGGTCGCAGGCACAGAATCCTGCTCTGGATCTCTTATCATATTCAACTAATTTCTCCCTAGTAATAGTAATCTGCATTGCACAAATTAAAGCTTCTTAAATCGTACATCGCACACACACACAACTGTGAAAGTTAATCTCGTTCTACCGATTCACCTCTTGTTTCATGAAATAAAGGAGATTTTCCCGTTATGGACTTCGAAATTTCACATTTTGGGCGCAACCATCTCTGTTATTCATCGCATTGTTCTAAACAGACGCACAGATCTCTGCGACCACCTCAAGGTATAAAAGACCGGCCTAAAAATGTAGGTACATCGAAAGGTATCTTCAAGGAAATTCTGCCGTTCATGACAACGCTGATAATAATAATGTCGGCGCTTTGGAAGAATGCGAAATTTCGTTGCAAAACGAAAACTCGAAAGTTATTTTCAAATTAAGCTTCCCTGACAACCTCGCAGCACGAGTCACTTAGGTATGTATTCTTATTTATTTGGGTATATAAAAACTCGCACATGACGAGTTACCGCGGCGGAGACACAAGGAATTTGTGCAAATTTTTAAAGTCATTGACCTCATGCACGTATATTAGATGCCAGACTATCTAGGTAAGCTGCACGCCGTTTTTCCTAACAAGAAACGGCAGCCTCCGCGACGCGAGCGTGTACTCAGAAATGTCCTCCTATTCCTCATTTTCTGTGATCAAAATTTGCAACAAGAGAACGAGCCAGTGAGAGACCTATCTTGGGCTGAAGCCTAATTCACGGTGAAGATATCCGAACAAGTAATAAAACTACACATTAAATTACCAATAATCATTAGAGAAACAACAACACCAAAACACACCCGGGCGCGAGCCCGGGGACCAAGGTTAAATTTAATTTCAATTCCACCTGGTATTTGCATCCGCTATCGGCGTATGCCAACGCATATTACATACATTGAAGTAAATAGGCTAATTTACTATTTGGTATTGGGCACAATATTTTTTACACGAAGAGTGTGTCTCTAGACGCATCCGAGCATCCGAAGACTTCCCATTGCTGCAACACTGAGCTGAAGTAAGATAGGCTGGTAAACGATCCGATCCCCGCCTGAGGCAGCAGCATCGGTGGCACCAGTGTTAGTGTTGACCGTCGTCCCTCCTTCTACTTCTACCTCCGCGCATTTCCCGTCCTTAGCCGTCTTTTTAGCCTCCTCACAGACGCAAACGCCTTCCTCCGTTCCTGTAACCACATTGCCCTTCTTGTCTCCCTCCTTGTCAACTTCGCCACCTTTGTGACATTTAAACGCTTCCTTGCACGGAATGTTGGCTGAAAATAAACAGAGAACATGCAGGGTTCAGTTCACGATACAAAACTTCCGAAGTAGTTCATTATTTCAACGCTGACAACAGATGGTGTTGAGGAACTTACTGGCACCACCGCATTTCTGGCCGTGATCTGCTGGACCGACTTTGCTCACTACCTTGCACACACCGTCTTTCCATGTTTGTTTGTCGCCTACGAGGGTCTTTGCACAACCGCATTTCCCAGTTTTTACGATAGTAGAGGCCTCGTCCTCCTTCGATCCATCCTCACTCACATCGGCATTAGGCATGCACATGAAGAGCTGCGCCGCATCGCACACCTTGAGTGAATCTGAATACACAGAGGTCCATTTCAGGTCTTAGAATCAATTACTTATACCGAACCCAAAGTTAACTATTTCAACTTATCAGCCACATCACTATTTAGCTCACCTGCATCGCAATCCCCGTTGTGTTCTTTGACTGTCGTGATAGTAGTGTAAGTAATGCATTCACCGCCTTTCCAAATTCGCTTTTTCGATCCGTCCTTCGCGCAGCCGCATTTGCCATCCGCAGTACCAGAAGGAACAGCTTCATCGTCGTCCGGCTTAATTTCATCTGTATTAACATCACCAGCAGCCATGCACTTTAAGAACTTGCCCGCCTTGCATGTGTTGACTGAAAATAAATAAATACGCAAAGCACCATTTTACATGATAGAATCAATAGATATGCTTAACTATCCCAATGTGTACTATTTCATCTGACCACATCAACACCACTACTTCTTACTTACGTGTATTACAATCTTCGCCATGCATTACATCTGTTTTACCGCCACCACCGCCTCCAACGTCACACCCAGTAGTGTCATCCTTCCACGTAAGTTTGGTAGCCTCTTTGCCGCACAGGCATTTTCCGTCTACTTCACCGGGCTTGAGAGCATCCCCTGGAGTGTCGGGATCAGTACCTGCTGCTGTACCCTTCGTTCCTTTTCGACACAGCAGACCCTTGTCACCGTTGCATCCTAAAGTTTAAAAAAAAAACATGAACAAAACTTTAGGAAGAAATGCATACTCGACCACCAAGCCCATCTAATTTTTTAGAACTTACGTTCACCAGCAGGAGCGATATCCTCCTTAAAAATACAAGGTGCATCATGGGTTAAAGACCCAGGGTCAGAAACAGTTGAGTCAACAACCAGGAGCAGAAAGATCATAGCTCCAGCGAAAATGAAATTCATTGACTTCATTTCTCTGCGTTGTACTGTTCAAGGTTCAGCTAGGTAGAGGACCAGACCCTGTAAAACGAAAAATAAAACAGCACAGAATTAATACATAAAAACACGAGTACGAAAGCCACTTATGAGCATGAGCTGTTAATTAAATTTCCTCTATGGAACAGCTCGCGTGGACCCTAATACAATAGCGCCGCTACCGCAGTTATGTGTAAAACAATAAGTTGTACTATTGATGGTGATATGTAGAAAAACTTACCAGGTCACAAGTAGTAGTTGGTAGTTAGCACTAATCTCAATACTCGGAAGAGTTGGCTTGTTAGTCCGGGACGTCTTCTTGTCTCGGGATCACCTCGTCGACTGATCGAAATCTCCGGCGGGACGCTCTATTTATAGGCGGCCGGAACTCGAGAACTCGGTCATCAAGCTTGTTTATAAACCTATTAAACCATAGCAACCGTGATTTCCGATTTCGAAATTCTGAAGGTATGCATGCATCGGGATGCGTTGTTTGGTTTGGTGAGTACATGCAATCCGAAGCACGGCATGGGGTCAATGACCCTCCTTAAGTTTTAACGCCGTTGCGGTGGTCACCTTCGTTAGTGACTCATCGGAATGACGACGCGCGACGATTAGCATTTGTGTTTGCAGCACCGTTGATTCCTTTGCTCAGTGATGCTGCTCATTTTGTCATTACCGATGCTCTGATTTCAGCAAATGCGATGCGGATGCTCGCGTTGTTTTGTGCTGATGTTTTGCGTCGTGTGGGTCGTCGCGTGATCATTTGCTGCCAAAGAGATCAGGCCTAGGTCGTTGACCTCTAGTTGTTTAGCATATTGTTCAGACGACAAACGTAACGTCGACCATCATCTTTCCCCGCTGCCTACGCTTAGGCCTTTGACGTACCTGATTTAAATTTGCACCGGAAGTAGAAGTACCTACCATAATTACAGTCAAAATTTTCATATTTTCCATGATGCCCGTTATTAGGGCGAGAATAATTACCGATATACCGAATTACCGAAATACCGATTTCGGATCGGTCATCGCTATTTCCACTATATTTCATAACATTCAGCTCGGTCAAATGCATATTTATCATTTACGAACCATAACCATAGGGAATTGTCTCTGGATGTCGAGATCAAAAATTTTCGCATGCTTCCCGATCTCCGGTACCGATAAGCGATAGGCGAAGAACTTACCCCAAAAATTCATGGCTCTGACTTTTTATTGTCAATTTATGAGTACTTATTGTGTAGTTGGGTTTAAACGGCCACCGAACGAAAGACTTCGGATTTACAAGGCCGGGGAAGGTGACACGCGGTTATTACTACCTAAGATCTAATTTTGCACCTGTAATCTTCCATATTTGTCCACATCAGGCCGATTTACGGAACGCAGTTAAAAATATGCAAACGTTTGGGTATTTCCAGTTCATTCCATCGAAATCGAAACTCGATGCTTAGAGGGTCCCCTGCGTTCGGTAGTTCTGCATAACAAGCTATTCAGCATCACAAATCACAGTCCGGATAATTTCGCAGATGGCAGTAATGGGGTGCGCAGATTCGGAGGTCGCAGGTACAGGCTAATTATCCCAAATCGTGTGGAATGGATTTCTTCCTGAGGCTCATTGACAGCAATTGTTAGATCCTTTTAAATCGCACACACCTGTGAAAGTCGTCCTCCCAATGTCATTTTATATGCTGCATACTAAATACTGTCGGCGACACAGAACATGTAATTTACATATCGCTCGAGTTGCACATTAAAATTACCGACTAACTGGATGTTTGCCTTATCATTTGTGGAATCTGAACGCATAAGACAATCTTTAGTGAGATAATTTCACATTTTGACAGCTCGAAATTTCGGTTCTAATCTAAAAGGCTCAGGCTGAAATAATTATCGAACTGCATCGATTGACTGGGCAGCATCTGGGTTCGATGGTAGACGTTCGTTCTCCTCGCTGAGTGCTTGAATACGAAACCCGCATGGGGCGCCATCACATCTGCCCGGGACCACGCTTTGGGGTCAATGACCTCAAGAATTTTTAGCAAATTGCTTTTCGTCGGCGCTGCCGTCGTCATTCATCCTCATTGGCGACGTTTTGCACGCGCAAAGAAACGATTTGTGCCTCAGAGTAATGAAGTACCCTGAGATTTGTGCTAAGGACCCAAGCAAGCATTGTTACCAAGGTCCCTTGACGACCGTTCATTTCTTGTACCAGGTTGGTCAATACTCGACTGCCTTTTCATTTTTCCCGTGGGTGCTCACATGCACCAACGACTCCGCGCTACTAACTAATGCCATGACAACCTTAATCAATCCGAAATGATGTTTTTTCATTCGAATAACCTGGATTGTTACAAGTTAATTTCATTCCCGTTGTTTACTTTGCCTACAATTTGAATACTTAGAATTTACGGGTAATCAAATCCAGCATCAACGCCATAAGCTCTCCACCACTTTTGCGTTCTTGGCTCAATCAGCAGAGGTACATCCTAAAGCGCGTCCGCAAAATTGTCCTATCCGTTTTTGCCGCAGAACCGTGCTCAGAGTAATGAGAGTCTTCATTACTCTGAGGAACCGTGCGCCAACAGGCATGATGTCAATGACCTTACTTATAATTACTTGTTTCTCCGCCGTGGTAAGTCGACATCGGCGAGTTTTCATGTACCCAAACAAGTGACTTACTATGCTATGAGGTTGTCAGGGAACCCTAGCTTGAAAATATGTACCTACTTTTAGAAGACATTCATTTTGCGATTAAATTTTGCAGTCGGCT
>VNWX01001169.1:0-16343 GCA_009869905.1 Ceratophysella communis
TGCGATTGTCAACAGTTCTTGTTATTTCGCAATTAAAGCACGAAAGCACCTCGGATTTCATGGGAAATGCTAACGTTTGGATTTAATACAAATTTTAAGCGTTATAACTACCGAGAATATGGCATGATGAAAAATACGACGCATTCTGTCTAAATGGTTATTTGCCTACCCGGAATTTTTTTTAGCCTGGCGCCAGGCGCTAACCCTGTAAATTTGTAATATTCGGAGCTTAATAATTCGTAACGTAATCCAACACGTAACGTCTCCGCGACCTTGATTCCACCAGATTCCCTTACGAGCATGAATGAACCTTGCAAATAATTAACGTTTGAATGAAGTGAAAATTTATAAAAAATACGGAGAGATAGGGAATGTATGTCCGAGACTGCTTGGGAGTAAGTTGTAGTAAATTAATGAATTAAGCTGCAGACGTCAACCGCCCATTCATAATAACATTTCTGCTTGTCTCAGCTAAAAAGGTTGATAATCCCGAAAACTGATTAGCAGTAGTGTAGCGTGTGTAAACACTCATTCATTGGCTTGTTTATCGAATCTGTCGCCATATATAATATAATCATCATCAATAGCGGTTCATTCACGGTCCAACTGGTGATTTCCAAATTAAAACCGTGATATCAATCCGTTCTAAATGCGAGGCTATGATGAAATGGACGATGCGAGAATATCTCTCTAGAGACCTATGAATGAAATTAGTGTTTGAAATTGTATGCTTGGATTTGCGCGTAAGCTAACTAGAAATTCTCTAATAATAAGGCAGTAGCACACAACAAATTCAAATATTACCAGACAATTCATATTGATTTAATTAAAAGACCCAAAATTAAATGTAAATGATGAGTAGTGGTCGAGCGGTGGTCAGGAGGAGATCCTTTGGATTGGCTGGTGCTGATTTGCGTGCAGTTTATCTGCAACAATAGACAGATGTTAATATCGAACTTAATATAAAATTACAATTACAAATGCAAATTACAAGGCTTACCCTAAAAGTGCCGGTTTCTCGCCTGGAGAGCCTTTCGGCTCTAGTGCTCCTGCGGAGCGCTCTTATCTGGACACTGAAATAAAGAAACATGGCGGTTTAACAAGGCTTCAAATGGTCATTTGATAACTAATTACCTAATTAATATTTGAGAACTTACTGCTCTATCCATGTCCGACTCGTACTGGTAAAAGAGAGCCCGATTGCACTGGGCGTCATATGAATAATATTCATTGACCATTTCCTCGCAATCAGCTTCCAGATGGGCTGACATCCTTTTCCAATCCTGGGTTGACGGTTCTGGCAATGGCATCTCATCCACGCGGGTATGGAACGGCACGCTTCCACGCAGATATGGAAATTGGAATCCGTAGCGCACGAACTTTGTGAATTCAGGGTCCGGAAGTACGTTGTCGGGGAGGAGTCGGGCAGGCGCCATCGTTAACAAGGTTAATGGACACAGCTCTAGAAGCTTCCGGCCTGGAAGCGTCGGAACCTGGTTAGGGCGTTCTGCTTCCGGGCTTTGACTTTGAGTGGCCACGTCATTGGAACTGCTCTGCTGAGGATTTGGATCCGGGCTGGATTCACCATCTTCGTCCCGCAGTTTGGCTTCGAGTCGCTGAGCAGTGCTGGCAGCGGGCTGGGGTACGACATGGTCATCCTCATCTTCGTCCGGCAGTTTGGCTTCGACTCGCTGAGCAGTGCTGGCAGCGAGCTGGGGCCCGACGTGGTCATCCTCATCTTCGTCCCGCAGTTTGACTTCTACTCGCTGAGCAGTGCTGGCAGCGAGCTGGGGCCCAACATGGTCATCCTCATCTGAGTAACGCTGTCGTTGAGTTTCTGGTTCGGTTGGTGGTTCGAGTTCCCTGTGAAGTCGTGTTGGCGTTCGGCTTCGAGTTGGTTCTGGGTCGGATTCATCTTCTCCCAATAGCATTTTCTGGCGTTTTTTAAGAAGTCGATCAGCTTCGACCATGGCTACTTCTTCTTTCGGATCTGGAAGATGCTTTCGAGGTACGTGGTTGGGTATTTCGTCAGAGCTATCGGATGAGAGCTTATCCAGGCTGCGAGGTATTGGCTTGTACTCACGAGGTGTTAATGATGGTGTTGGTGTGCGTGAGGAGTCGGGTTGAATTGGAGTTCGCTGTTTCGTCGGTGCTGGAGGAGTCGGTGCTGGTGGTTTGAGTCGAGGTTCTTCTGGAATCTGGCGGTTGGCTTGTCGTTTCGATTTCTTGTCGGCTTGTGTTCTTTTCGGTGTCCTTGCAGGCTTTGCAGTCGGAGTTGAAGAGGTCAAAGTTGAAGAAGCCAGAGCTGAGCTGAATTCAGCCATGGCCGAGGCGATTTCAGCTGACACGGTAGTAAACTGAGCCATCACTGCGTTGATGTTGGCCACGAGGCTGGCTGACACGACTGCCATTTGAGCTGCGGCAGAAGCAATTCGTCCTGCGGCTGCGATGAGCGCCGGCGAGGCTGGAGCAATGCCACCCGCAACTGGTAGGCGTGACTCAGCTGGAAGTTCGGCCTCGGTGACATCGCTATTGTATTCTGGCGTTGATGCATCGCAGGTCATGTCGTTATCCAGCGCCCCCGCCGAGCTGCGTTCAGAATCCGAGATGGGAACCTGATGGTCATGTGAAGATTCCGGTTCCATCTGGTCAGACCAGGGAAGGCTCTCTTGTTCATCCGTCCTGTGTGACGATGATGAGCCAGCTTCATGATTGCCGCGTCTGGTGTGGCTTTTGGGAACCCTGTGCTTCCGGTGTTTGCGTGTCTTTCTGTCACTTTGATTCGGAGTGATCTGCTGGCTAAGGCTGGAGTCGCTGCTTCTGGTGACCCTTGGAGAACACTTGGGCTGATCTTCGACTCCTTGGTCAGCCGCTGGTTTGACATTGGAAGATTGGCTGAGTTCTTCACTGCTGTTTCTGCCGTTGGTTTTGGAAGTGCGATGCTTCCGGTGTCTGTGTTCGGTGACTTCGCCTTGTCTTGGGTGCGAGTGGTGTCCGCTGCTCGTAACTGAAGTCGAGTTAAGGTGTTCTTCGTCGCAATGCTGAGAGCTGGAAGGCTGGTAAACCAGTGAATCTTCGGATTCAATCTGTGCTGATGTCTGAATGCTGGTCTCTTCAGCAAGGCTTTGTGGGCTGGCCGACGAAGCTTCCTCGCTACTGCATCCCGAGCTTTCTATGGGAAGGCCGTTCTCTCGGTCGGTAGGCAGATCATGTGCGATCTTCTGCTGAGCATCTATAATTATACATACAATTAGTATAAAGCTTGAATAAACCAAACGTTTAAATAGATAAAAATTAAAGATTTGTTACCTGATTCTTCGCTGCTGGTCCTTTCTTCGGGGCGTTTGTGGAGCAGGAGAAGTCGTCGGGTTTCTGCTAAGCGTCGTTGGGCAAACCTGGCGGCTAACTTTGGCCTTACGCGATCAGCTTGGTCAGCGCCGCTCTCCAGTTGAGGAAGATCGAGCTTGGCTGAGGACGTGCCAGCTTCTCGCGTGCTGCTTGCATTGGATTTGGACGTGTGATGCTTCCGGTGTCCTTGATCTTGCTTGCGTTTTGAAGCCTTGTCTTCACAGGACTCCGAAGTGACAGCTGTAGCTTTGCCCTGGTAGCTGCTCGCGAGAGTTGACGAGCTTAGGTGCTCGTCTTCCTCGGGTTGACAGCTGGCAGGCTGAATGTCGGTGGCATCTTCGGAGATCACCTGCGGAAGGATAACAAAACTGAATATAAAAGGTTGTAGTTCCAAAATTGGGTATTTGATAACGAATAGCTTTTACCGTGTGACCGTTGCTCTCCTCGGCACTGCTTCTTGATCTTGAGCGTGAAACTTGGGCGTCTGCAGTGCTGCGTCCTGAGGTCTTCTTGGAACTGCGATGCTTTCGTTCCTTGGTTGTCGTTGGAACATGGTCGGTGGTTACTGGGTCAGGGTCTTCTGTGCTTTGGGGTTGAGTTGCCTGCTCTGTGGACTGGCGTGGTGACTTCCGGAACTCGTCAGGCTTCTCAGTCTTCTCTTGAGGCTTTAGACGGTACTTCTCGTTGTTTTTATCGTTGGCTCGTTTCTGCGCCAAGGTCAAGCTCAGCTGCTCACGATCCGGCATGAATAGCTGGAAAAAGCTTCCCGTTGGCTTTGGTGCAAGACGCTCATCCTGGGTAGTGCTGTTCTTCCGTAGAATTGGAGGCTTAGGTGCAGAGTTCAGTTCTTCTTGAACTACGGAAGGATCTTCAGTTGGAGCGAGAGTCGCGACAGGTTCATCGTCCTCCATGCAAGGTGCAGAACCGTCAACTAAGCTGCCGCTGGTTGCTGTGCGGGGATCGGACGGGTAGTCAGGCTCAAGATTCCCATTTTCTTCGGAGTGACTAATGGGAAGTCTGTCTTCACTTTGCTCTTCTGCATCTTGTTCGGTCAGTTGATTGACGTCGCTGTAGTCCTCCTTCCTGGACTCATGGTAGCTTTGGAAGTCTTCTCGCTGGCTCCGCTCCTGATCAGAAATGCACGCTTCGTTGTAGCTTTCACTTGGAGTGAACTGCTCCGTAACTTGACTCAAGCTTATGTCGCTGATGGTGCTGGACAGGTTGTCGAGTTCGTCCAGACGCCGACATTCCGCGCTGAGGTCTTGAGTCCTCGAGCCTGTTGTCAACGGTGGAAAAGGATCATCGAACGATGCCTCAGGTTCTTCAATGCTGACAGCCTGGATCAGTGAATCTTCGGATTCATTCTGCGCTGATGGCTGAATGCTGGTCTCTTCAGCAGGGCTTCCTGCGCTTCCCAATGATACTTCAGCTTCCTCACTGCTCCGTGTTGAGCTTTTTCTGGAATGACGGTGCTTCCGGTCGGCAGGCAGGTCAGCAGGATTGTTCTGCTGAAGACCTATTAATTATATCTATAATTACAAGGTTGAATAAACCAGATAAATAAATAAACAAAAGATGTGAACCTGATTCATCGTTGCTGATGCATTCGTCCGAGAGTTTGCGCTGCCGGAGTAGTCGTCTGTTTTCTGCATCAAGTCGGCGGGCATATCTTGCGGCTGACTTTGACCTAATAAGGTCATCTGGGTCAGAGCAACTCTCCAGCTGTGGTCGATCGATACCACTGGAAGATTTGTCCGAAATGCTTCTTCCGTTGTCTTTGGAAGTGTAATGCTTCCGGCGTCGATGATCCTCTTTGCGTTTGGAAGCCTTGTCTTCAGAGGAATCAGGCGGCGTGACATCTCTAGCCTTGCTCGTGCTACTGCTCGAGTTCAGATGCTCATCATGGCTGGGTGGAAGGCTTG
This sequence comes from Ceratophysella communis, assembly GCA_009869905.1. Lineage (NCBI taxonomy): Eukaryota > Metazoa > Arthropoda > Collembola > Poduromorpha > Hypogastruridae > Ceratophysella > Ceratophysella communis. Next base: position 5,271 of record VNWX01001169.1, read on the forward strand.
AAGGCTGAATGTCGGTTGCCTCTTCGGAGCTCACCTGTGAAGAAGAGCAAACTGAGTACCAAGTGCTGTGGTTCCAAAATTTAACGATTTTGTTTGCGAATATTTTTTTACCGTGTCAATGCTGCTCTCCTTGCACTTTTTGGAACTGCGACGTTTGCGTTCGTTCTTTGCCGTCGGAACCTGGTCGGTGACTGGGTCAAAGTCATCTGTGCTTTGGCGTCGTGTTGTCTGCTCGGTAGATTGACGTGTGGGCTTCTTCGGTGACTTCTCCACAGTAGTCTTCTCTTGAGGCTTCAAATTGGATTTTCCGTTGTTTTTAGCGTTGGCTTGCTTCTGCGCCAAGGCTAAGAGCAGCTGCTCACGTTCCTCCGTGTATCGCTGGAAAATGCTTACCACTGGCTTTGGTGCAAGACGCTCATGATGATCAGTGCTGTTCTTCCGTGGAGTTGGAGGCTTAGCNCAAGACGCTCATGATGATCAGTGCTGTTCTTCCGTGGAGTTGGAGGCTTAGCTGCAGATTTCAGTTCCTCTTGAACTACGGTAGAATCTTCAGTTGGAGCAAGAGTCGCGACAGGCTCATCTTCCTCCATGCGGAGTGCAGAACCGTCAGCTAAGCTTCCGCTGGTTGGTGTTTGGGGACCTGATGAGTAGTCAGGCTCATGATTCCCATTTTCTTCCGAGTAGCTGATGGTGAATCTGTCTTCACTCTGCTCTTCTGCATCTTGTTCGGTCATTTGATTGATCTCGCTATACTCTTCCTTACTGGACTCATGGTAGCTTTGGAAGTTTTCCTGCTCCCGCTGGCTCCGCTTCTGATCGGAATTGCACACTTCGTTGTAGCTTTCACTTGGAGTGAACTGCTCCGTTGCTTCACTCAAGCTTATGTCGCTAATGGTGCTGGACAGGTTGTCGAGTTCGTCCATAAGCCGACATTCTGTGCTGAGGTCTTGAGTCTTGAGTCTCGAGCCTGTTGTCGACGGAGAAGGAACATCGAAAGATGCGTCAGCTTCTTCAATGCTGACAGCCTGGATCAGTGAATCTTCGGATTCAATCTGCGCTGATGGCTGAATACTGGTTTCTTCAGCAGGACTTCGTGCGCTTGTCAATGATACTTCGGCCTCCTCGACGCTCCGTCCTGAGCCAGCACGGTCATCTGGGTCCGAGCCACTCTCCAGTTCTGGACGATCGATACTGCTGGAAGATTTGTCCGAAATGCTGCGTCCATTGTCTTTAGAAGTGTGATGCTTCCGGCGGCTGTGAGCGTCTTTGTGTTTGGAAGCCTTGGTGTCATCACAGGACTCAGGCGGCGTGACATCTGCAGCCTTGCTCCTGCTACTGCTCAAGCTGCGGTGCTTCTCTTGTAGACGACTGGAAGGCTGAATGTCGTCAGTTGCCTCTTGGGACTTCACCTGTGAAGAAGAGCAAACTGAGTACTAGGGCTGTAGTCCTAAAATTGGGAATTCGATTTTAAAAAAAATACCGTGTCAACGTTGCTTTCTTCGGCACCGGTGCGTTTTGAGCTCTTTTTGAAATTGGAATGTTTACGTTCTTTCCGGGTCGTCGGAACCTGGTCGGTCACTTGGTCAATGTCATCTCTGCTTTGGCGTCGTGTTGTCTGCTCGGTAGATTGACGTGTAGGCTTTCGTGGCTTCTCAACAGCAGTCTTTTCTGGAGGCTTCAGATTGGCATTCTCCTTGTTTTTTGCGTTGGCTTGCTTCTGCGCCAAGGCTAAGAGCAGCTGCTCATGTTCCGCCATTAGCCGCTGGTAAGTGCTTACCGCTGGCTTTGGTGCAAGACGGTCGTCCTGATCAGTGCTAGTCTTCCGTGGAGTTGGTGGTTTAGTTGCCGATTTCAGTTCTTCTTGAACTGGGGAAGGATCTTGAGCTGATTCGTCTTGAAGTGCAGAGCCATCATCTGAGTGGCCACTGCTTGGCGAAATGAAGTCCGACGAGTAGTCAGCTTCAAGATCTTCATTTTCTTCTGAGCGGCTGATGCTGGGGAGTTTGTCTTCACTTTCTTCCGCTTCCTCTCCTGCTCCGGTGAGCGAATCCAGTTCCCAGTCGTCGTCTATTGTGGTGAGATGATCTGACTCCAGTTCTTCCTCAATTTCGCTCAACGGCTGATTCCGGAAGTTCGACTGGGGTCCACGGCCAAGCTTGCTCTTCTTGCAGTGAGCAGTTTTGGACTGCTGCTCGTGCGTTGGAGCAGATTGACGAGCAGTACTGACAGGAGGAGGTCGCGTAGAATCGGAAGCCTGGTTCTTGCTTGACGTTGGATGAAGCGGAGGAGCAGTTGGATGTCGAACTTCCTTGATCGGGTCTTTCTCCAGGTCAGAGTCCGGGTCAGTCTCGAAGCCCTCCAGGTTGCCTTGGCCAATGGGAGTAGTAGCCAGACTGCGCTTCTTCTTAGACTTTTTGGCAGACTTCTTCTTCGAATTCTTGGACGTTTTTCCGGCAGTCGATGGTGGCGCTTTAGTCTTGACTTCTTCTCGGTCATACTTCGGAGGCGGTGGCGGAGTGACCTTTGCTTTTTGTCCAGAAATGCGGGTGTCAAGTGCCGGTGAGCGCTTCGTAGTCCCGGTAAATGGCGGCTGGGAGGCCGGCAGTTGCGGTGGAGGCTCACGTTGGATGACGGCTTGTCGCGTCTTGCCAGAAGTTGATGGTTCCAGTTTAGTCTTGACCTCGTCACGTCCATTTTTCGAAGGAGCAGACGGATTCGGCTTGGCGGGTCCAGAAGCACGAACGTCAACTTCCGTTGGGCGCCGGCTAGTCATGGGAGGCTGTAAATTCAAAATATAAGTTGCTTTGTTTAGTCTTTGTATTTGTAGCATAATTCGGTTGATACCTAAGTTCAAAATCTTTCCAGCATACCTTAGCAATCGGCGGAGCTTGCGTCGTCGGAGACTCACGTCGAACAACTTGAACCGGGTTGACGACCGGTAGTGGAGCTTCGGGCTTCTTCAAGATGTCGGCAATACTTCGCGTTGGGGCAGTCCGTCGTCCGATGAGTCGACCAAAAGTCGCTTCACGTTTGGCCTTAGCTTCCTCCAACATGACTTTGTGCTCGGGACGCATGTAGGTGTTCGGACCAAGGGAGTCGCCATCTTCCTCCTTGGCCTCAGTAGTAGTGCTGGCTTTCCCTCGGTTGGACAGGGCAAGCGCGTATGGGCATGATGAGCCAGCAGATTCATCAGCCCGCTTAACAGTCGTGTACGACATGTTAAAGTTGTTGTACGAACAATTGGTTGAGTACTGGAAGACAATAATAAAATTGAATTTCAGATTTCAGGAGAGCTCTTGAAGGTACGTGTTATCTCGGAATCACTTTTTTCGTTCTTAGAATCAGGGGAAGAAAAAATATTTTCCGATGCCCTACCTTGACTACATTTCCGAACGCAAAGTAAACAAATTCTCCTAAACAAAGAATTCGTTATCAATGGCTTGTTGCCATGAGAACGGCTCAGCGTCAGTGACCAGGTTGCCCTGACAACGGTAAATATGTCAGTTCGGTGAATGTGTAGGTAGCTAGTATCAGCTACCACCGATGTACAGATGCCACCATAGAGGTATGAATGTAGTATACTAGAGCGGGACTAACGACCATTTTGCTTAAAAATTTCGGTTGTTTACGACGTACTTTTGCGGGAAAATTCAAACGCAAAAGCCACGTGAAATTGGAATAATAAAACAATTTAATTTAAATCGTCAATAGCAACGGAGCTAAATTGGCGTCAAAGCTGTGCAAATCTAGCATATTAGTGGGTTTTTTACAACGGGATGTTCAATATTTCTAGTGTTGCTATGGGATACGCGCGAATTATTGGGCACAGTCGGGTACTCATAACAACCCGAATTTTTCACCATATTTCGCGATACTGCCGCTCTAGTATACTATATTCATACCTCTATGGATGCCACCTATAGCATCTCTGACCCTGCCGTACATCAGTGCGACAGACCGAGTCTCAATTTCTAGCTTCCAGCCGCAATTTCTGTCGATTGCATGAATTTGAGACTGTGATTAATAATTTTAAGTTTACGAAATGGGAACTACAGCTTATGAGTTCGTAAATTTATTAATTAGAATTCATTGATTACATTTTATTCATGAAAAATTACATTTGATTACGAATACAATCGACATTCGACCACTAATAATCCGGCCGTCCCTGAATACGTTTAAACTTAAATTTAGGTGCCTGTTTACAGTAACAGACTTCAGCAATTGTAATATTCTTGTCACCCTGTACGCATTTCGTGTACTTGTGCAGAATTTCATTCCGCTGAAGAATTCGTTTTGGAAATCCAATGACGGTCATTTCCTTAGTCTCTTCCGACTTGTCCACTCTGACCAAAGTTTCGAATTCTGTGATGAGTTGACCCGTTGAGCGATTTGGACGATCAGGCTGAACCCTGATGACGACGAGGACGTCGTGCCGAGTCAACCTCGTGCCGTTCTTGTAAACTGACCCAGCTCGCAGTACTTGGCTAAAGCGCACTGCATCAATGTCAAGCACCCAGAAGCAGCAATTGATCATTACTTTTTTCGCAAAGTAGTCTTGGATGAATTGATTGATAAAATTGATTAGGTAATGCCCAATATCTTCCAGGTCAGAATTCGAGAGTGGTTCGATGGTCATCGCCTTCGGGTCCACCTGACACGCACTCTGGCACACGACGTCAGGGACGCCGAGGGTTTTGCAATCTCGATTCGATTTGACCCTATCCCAGAGTGCCACGGCACTGCTCGGCACTCTCAAATTCTTGCAAACTCTGGTGGATTCGAATGGAAAGGGTTTCTTGCTCTTCAGAATTTCCGTGCAGGCGTCGAGTAGTGTTCGCTGTAGCGTGTTGTGAATATCAATGGCGGAAATTGGAAAGTTTTGATTGAACTTGACTCCGGGGTTGCTCTTGAAGCGTTCTGGGTAGTGGATGTAGAGCATTGGAAAATTATTTGCAAAATATCCATGGTCTTCCAGGTCGGAATTAGTGTGTGACCCTTGGTCACTCACGAGAATTACGATGGTATTCTTAAGGTTGGCCTTGTTTTTGGTGAAAAATGAATGCAGGACTTTGTCAGCAGAAGGAAGGGCTTCATTTGGAAATGTTTGGTGGAATAAATCGAGCCAAACCGTCGTGAAACTTGGGACGGACTTATATTCCATCAGAAATTTGCTGGTGAAGGTCAGAATTTCATTGAGAAGATTGTACTGGAAGCAGCCTTGCTCGGGTTTCTGAAATTTAAACGAAACTTGAGATTATTTTGATCGTTCTGAGGCTCAAGGCTTCGCGAAACCTTACCTTTCGTGTGAGCACGCCAGTATGGTACGCCTCTAGCAAGCTATTCGTCGTATGATCAGTGGTAAACGCCAGTATTCCACCATGTGAATGGAAGAACTCCTGAACCACAGCATAGGTGACATACTTAATCCGATTGAAATCATTTAGAATGATCTTCTGAGCTGGAACCGATGTAGAATTGGTCGCCGCAGCCATTCTCATGTACTGATTCCAGTCCATGCCTGTTAGCATACGAAATAGAGTTTCTGGTACGTTTTCTCCTGATTTGAGGTAAAGGTCATAGGGTATAAAGTCCATTTGTTTCAAGAGGAGGTCATTGGTAGTAGGAAGAAGCTGCTTGGCTTGACGGCTTGATAAGGAACGGAGACCAAGCAGGAGAACGCTGGGTGGTTCGGTCAAACTTCCGTTTTTCAATGCTTCTGCCCATAGTTTCTTCTTGGTCTGACCTCCCGGTTTCTGGACGAATCGGGAGTGTTGCTCCCATTTCTTGCTTATGTTTCTTATAGGGTCAGAACAGTTCACTTCTACGAATTCTAATTGTGTTGAGATACCGCCGCTGATGCGTGAGAGTATCGGGCATTTTTCAACGGTTCTGAAAATAAAAAAATTTCGACAAATTAATACGGTGCGAAAATTAGAGGCTATGACCGATCGAACCATGTCTTACTTCGGTTTCTTCGGATCCTTCTTATTCGGCACGACTTCCTTAATTTTGAGACAGCACGTCATATTAGCCGTAGCATACTGCGAGTACTTAACGATGTCACCCTTGTCCGGAAACTCCACGTATTGCTTGCCAATGCAAGTATCCGGATCGAACCTTGGCCCTGGAATCTCATCCGCTTCAACTCCCGGCTTAATGATCCCAAGAAAGACTGTACAGGTCTCGTTATTCTTAACCTCTCGATAAGGGCTCATTGGGATACTCGTCGTTTCGTGTACTAGCGCATCTTCTTTCAAATGAAACGTCTCAGCATTGGGAAAGGATTTGCGAGGATAATACCGTGGAGCCCCCACCACAAATTTCTTACTGAAGGCTTGACCGATGATAGGCCTAGGCCTGGGTGGCAAAACGGGAACTGGCGGAGGCAAGGCAGGTACTGGCGTGGCGGGTTTCGGGCTGAGTTGAAGCCTGACATTCACGTGGGTCACGGTCACTCTGTTGGTAGTCAAGAAGAAGAATACAAGGATGAGGACTACCAGAATCAGGATACATTTTTGAACGAGATTCAGGCGTTTGAACATTATTCCGAAAGCAAGGCGTGCAAATACTACTCATGGTAACGGGGTTCACTGCGATTTACAATTTAAAGTCTACATTCTACACGCTCTAATTATATACTACATGGCTCATTGGCTTTCTAATTTCTAACTAACTATAGACACTCTCATTAGTAGAAATGCGAGATTGTGAATTGACTGGTACGAAAGGGTTCTCCAACCTATGTAGTTCGGTGCATTAACTCTTTATTCAAAACATATGGGATAATTTGTTTATCTTAGGATAAAGCGTTTGCGTGACGCGTGACTAATGGCAAGGGTAATTCGACGTAGAATAATGCTGATTAAGTACATCTACGGCAAAAATGCATAAATGAATAATGAATGATGATGATGATTCGGATTAGTCGGATAAATGCAGCAATGTCCGGCTTTCGTTTTACTTTTAAATCCACATTGTAGATGATTTGTCGATTATAAAATGCCCATTTGTGAAATTCAGGTAATGTGACGCTAATGGTCAAAATTTCGAAATTTTTGGTCGGGTTTAAATGCATTCAGTTCAAAACCCTAAATACCACTACGTGAAGCATCTATTAGGTTAGGATAGAGCAAGTAAAGCTAAAAGGCAGAATTCCACACGGCGGCAAAGAAAGCAAGAATTGAACCCTTTCCTTGTGTATATTTTTGGACAGGGTGCGTTTTTGGCTGGCTATTTTTGTCATCCATTATTACCAGTAGAAAGGGCGGCGGCGGCGACGACAACAACAACAGCATCACTCTGTGTGTAGGCCCTTCAACTTTAACTTCAACCCCTTCTTCATTCTTTCCTGCCTTGACTTTCGGTATTGTCAGTTGTTGGCTGACACTGTCACAGTCATCTGTTGCTCGTCTTCGCATTCCTGCTGCCCCTCGGCCTTGGCCCTTCACTTCGTAACGGAAAGTAAGATTTAAAATTTTAAAATTTCATAATCAAAATGCATTGTCAATTAGGTTACGTATCGGTGTTTTGGATTGAATGTTGAGAGGGTGAGCAGTTTTCACCCCCAACCCACAAGGAAGGCGAATCCCTTTTACGAAGAATTACAGTTACATTTGGCATTAGATTAGCAATAATTGCTAATCTAATTGTAAACTAATACTAATTATTAGTATTAGTTTACAATTAGTTGGGGTCGCAGTCGCAGTTATGTAAAACTAAGGTATGTAGCTCTACTTACCTTATGTAAAACTTTCTAACGCTGTTTTGTTATGTTTTTATTTTCTACAGAGTTCGTTACAGCCGATGGAAACAAGAGCTTTGGATTCTGGAGAGCCACAAGGCAGCTCGAGACAAGGTCAAAGTGGATCAACAATGCCTTCTGCCAAGAAACTTAAGTTATCAGGGTCCAAAAGTGGATCTTCGAGTAAGAAGATTCCAGTGGCAGTATCTTGGCAGAATTCTATGGTGGATGTCAAGGAGAAATGGAGATATCTTCTGGATAATCATACCTTCAGCGATGTCACTTTGCTGGTTGGTGAAGAAGGAGAAAGAATTCCAGCTCATCGTTTAATACTCAGTCTCAATTCTCCTGTTTTTGAGGTCATGTTCAATGATCGCTGGAACCAAGATTGTCAGAAATGTCAAAAGCGGAAGCCTCAGAGAAGTGGAGGAGTGGCCAACTTAAATTCTAATGAGATTGAATTACCTGCTCTGGATCCAACGGCGTTTCGTTATTTCTTACGGGTAAATACTTGCAATCGGCGTTACTGAAATTTGAAATTGATTTGAAGTTAAGTTATGCAAGCAAAGCTAATATCGATTTTTGTTGCAGTACATCTACACCGATGAATTTGATGTTCCACTGGAAGAAATTATTGACGTTCTCCATGTGGCCGAGTTCTTGGACCATCCAGTTCTAGCCGAGAAATGTCAAGAGATTTTAAATACAACGGTGGATGCATCAAATGCTTTGGTCATCTATGAAAAAACTCAGAAGAGTATGATGTTCCAGGATTCGGATATAGAGAAGATGTGCTTGGAATATGTCATGTTGTGAGTGAAACTTTGCAGTTTATGATACATGTAATTTTATATTTGAAATTAATTGCATATTCTTTCATTTTACAGCCACGCCAAAAAAATCTTGAAATCAGAAGATGTACTAGGTCTCAGTCAACATAGTTGGTGCAAACTATTGAAATACGATCGTCTTCGGATTGACGAAGCAGCATTGTTCAATGCACTTTGCAAGTAATTGATTAGCCTTACCGTAAACATTAATAATTTTATATTCTTTTGGTTTTTGTAGTTCTATAATCCTGGTCAATCCAATTTAGATGGGCCGAAGCATCTTGTCGAGCACAAGATCTAGAACCTACTGGATCCAATATTCGCAGAGTGATTGGAGAGGAAATGCTATCTCTAGTTCGATTTCCACTAATGTCATCCGTGGAGTTTACCATGGATGTGGCCGAGCGGAAGGGACTGTTGACCGATGCAGAAGTGATTTCCGTGTACAAAAGGATCAGTTGTATTGGATCCAGAAATGAGTAAGCTTAGCATTAGATAAATATAAAGACTAGATTTAAACTTACTAAACCTTCCTACTTCTTAATTTGGTTGAACTTGTAAATAATGAAAATAGGGATGAGGAATTTCAAGTTTTCTAGTGAAACGGTCATTTCTTGAGATTTAATTCTGTTTTCCTTATTCAATACTTCTAAAATAATGGACAACCCAAAAACGCCTACAACATTACTAACTTTGTGCGTTTGTTTTATTTGGTATTAAAGCGATTTACGAAAGCTACCTTCATCACGGTTCAGTGAAGTTCCTCGTCACCAGACTCATATCATTAGCATTCTAAAGACCAAATCCGCCCATGTGTGCAAGGCCAAATTGGATCCTTATGATGGAACTGAAGATTCCATAGTGTAAGTGATGTTCTTTTGCAAAATTGTGTTCATTCACACATTACACGGTTAAAAGTTAAAAAACCTTGCAATTAACTGATTTTCGAATAATTATTTCAGGTTCACCATAAACCGAGAAATCAATTTGATTGGCGTGGGAGCATACGGAATTCAGACAGCACCAGAAAATGAGTTTGATATAGAAATATTTTTGGCGGGTGTCAATGAGGAAGGAGATATAATTGAGAACATTAGTTATGTTCGGAAAATCATCAAATCCGCTGACTCTATGACTCAGGTCATTCCGATTCTGTTTCGCAGCCCTGCTCATTTGGTTCCTGGAAGATATGAGCTTCGATATGCAGCCAAGGTAAGATTACTACTACTTACAGATTTTGATAATTAACATGTTTTGCCCTTTATTTCAGAAGTTTTTAGTCATGTTAGGTTCAATTCTATTTAAATGTGTCAAATTATTCTCTTTGCGGGCATTTACGTAATGGTCAAAACTGAAAAAGCAATTTTCATCTTAAAAATTTGCCATTTTAAATGTGTATTATTTACTCCGATGATTTCAGGGTCCTGAAACGTTCTACAATGCTAATGCCGGAGCTTTGTCCAAAAGCGTGAACATCAATATTGGAAAACAGGAACAGATACGCTTCGTTTTCGATGGACCCATGTCCATTATCAATACCAAGCATCACATTCCACAGCTCTACTTCTCACTCTAAACTGGAATTTGAAAAACGGACTAATTTCCTCCTAAATGTCTGACCATTACTACAACTACTATCTCCTAATTATTCAATATCTCGATATTTATATTTTACTTCTCGTGGTCCTATATTTACCAGTAAGTACCACATTCTTATAATTTTTCGATACCTTTTCTAGTTCTTAGCCTAGAATTTGTAAAAATAAGATTTTCAAGCTTTTTAAAGCTACTCTCGATGTTAGTTTATAAACTTGAAAGTGAAAAGATGTTGTGAATTTCAATATTTTATTTAAAGTTTATTACGAGGATTTAGTTTCCAGCTGCGGTTAAGGCTTATGGACACACCACGACTCGACTGAGTATACGATATTATAAGCCTTTCGCCCTTCGCCCAAAATTCGATATATATTACGCCCTTAGGATGCAATAGAATTATGTACTTTTCAATTTGTTATTCTAGCATTTACGTTGTACATTTGCCAAAACTAAGTAGCAATGTAGCCAATTATTTGGAGTTCTCGATAGCATTTAGACTGTAGCGCATTTATGAAAGCCATTTACTAGATTAAGGTAACTAACCTTACCAGCGAGATTTTAATTCTTATTTTACAAGATTTCGTGAGATTAATAAAATGTTAGGTTACTCTTATTATTAAGCGTCAAAAGACTAACTGGGCTCGGATTTGAATGATTTAGTGTACCTAAGCACTTCTGGCAGTTCAGACGCAGACGCCAATATTAACACCTGCACATAAAATGCAGGTGCGAAGCGCAAATCAGAATACACAAAGATGAGTAATTTAAAGATTAATTTGCCTGATGCCCTGCCTATTTAATCTTCAGGCTTGGCTAGAGCTTGATTCGAGCCTACCTGCACGCCCGCCTATTTGATCTTCGGGCTTGGCTTGGCCTCCTAATCTTTTGTATGATAATGAATTT
>VNWX01001170.1:0-16339 GCA_009869905.1 Ceratophysella communis
CGTGACGCCTTGGTTTATGTGCTTCACGGTCACGGTCATAGACAAGCGTGCGAGCAGCGATTAGGCGTGAGATTTGCTAGAACTTATGTGTATACAGTACATTCGAACTGGAACAGTTAATCAGGAATTATTCGCAAAAAAGGTGCTGAAATTCACACTTTACGCTGGAGTTGCATAGGGTTTTCCAGTTCCTTCATATTCAATTGGTAATGACGCTGGAGGAAGACTCGCGCGAAACAAAGATCTCCACTTGGACCCATTATCGAAGATCTGGACTTTCGCCAAGGTTCTTGTGGACAGGAGCGGCTTTACAACGTTGAAGATGTACGGAAATACCCATGGGGCTGTAAAAGGAAATTGACAACAATTAGGTGGAATTAGAGCTGGAAAGGTGTGAATTTTAACATTTCAGCGGAACCAAAGGCGGAAATCTATTAATGTCAACATTTCAGCGTAAACATAGCTATACTTATTTAGGGTACTCAGAGACGGTTAATTAAATAGAAACATTAGGAATTCCTTAATAAATGCCCATATACGCAGTTGCAAATTTTTTTAATTCCGGTCCCAGGTGTGCGCTTAAGCATGTTAATTAAAGCTCAAGAAATGGTAATTATGATTGTATGGTATACCCATAACACCCCGGGCTTAAATTCCAAACAAAAAATAAAATTTACATCATGCTTGTATGCAGAAGGAAGCTTATTGCATTAATCTGATAACGCTACTTGTATTTACGTACAGACAGCTTCCAGTTCTTACCATTGATAATGTAACAGATATGCAGCGTCTCAGGGCTATTGTGAGAAAAACAAAAATAGAAACATAAGGATTATTTTTGAAAGCATAGTAATAAAATTAAATTTATAGCAAAATAGGAACTACGCATTTCGAATTATATTGGACTTACTAATACGCTTCGAATTCCCGAAAAAATTGGACAACTGAATTGACGGCTGCAATATTGGTATCCCAATTGTTAATTATTAAAAACTTGATGACATTTTTATGCTGCAACTCGTGCCGTGCATAGGATTAACTTACTTTCGATATGAGCAATTTTCCAAAATGTCAAGCCGGACGAATCTAGAATTGCAGTGAACTGCGTCACTTTTTGACCCTTTTGCTTTTCAATTTCAAACAGAATTTCTTCAAGAAGTTTTCGTACACAACGGAAGCTTTGTTCCTTCAAGCCATTTTCAATCATTTTCCGAACTGACCATTCTCCAAATGGAACGATTAGGACTAAAATTTAGATTAAAACAACATTTTAAAAAATTTGGAGCAAGGAGTTATTTTGAATTCACCTACAATTGTGATTTCTGTAGATTATTTTTTCGGATTTTCTATACAGCTTAGTTTATTAACAAATTAGAAAAACTTACTCGGCCTTCCTTCGGAATCGTACCCACTGAATTTCCATGTAAAATCCTCCATGACTTCTGGTGGACCTGTCCAGCTCAGAAGACTTTTGTTTATGTCCTCCTTCTCCCTCCATTCAAGACACTGTAAAAATAAATATATGCGCATGAAGTTCGTGCAATTATAACCAAAATAATTATACAATCCGTTTAGTTTAATTTTTACAGCTCTGAGCATTTCTTCCGCTTTGTTTAAGTCCAAATTCCGAGCACGAAGCCACCGGAGCAAAAAATTGTCATCATTGTTGGTTCCCGTTAGTTTATCAGCACGAGGACGGAACTGTGCCAAAATGTCAGTGTGAATTAAAATCAAAGCCTCGCATAAAATAAATCAAATTTTACAAAACTTTTATACACGTTTTTACCAAATCCACTGCGCGTTGTTCTTCGTTGTTTTGAGCCATTTTGGAAATACTGGATTTAAATCAGGAGATATTCAGCGAAATTTCGGCGATTCAGGGAACTTCGGCACAATAGCGTGCAATTTGGTCACAACGGTTCACTTGCCTGAACTGAACTCACAATGATAAGCTTAAATCAGCGAACTGTCAATAGATCTTCCCTTGGTCAACACTGAACTACCAATAGTCTTAAATTTGTGACCAACTTTCCGTTTATACCTTCTCCCAACTCAAATTAAGATGAGCATTTACTTTGCAACGAATGCAAAAATGCAACCATGTGTACAGTAGTATTATTGTACAGCATCATCCCAAACAAGCGTGAGAGATTTTCCCTGAATATATTTTTTCTTGTTTTGCGTCTAACAGTGTTAGATAACAGCGACTACCCATGAACTTAAAATTTGCATTATAAAAAACCTGCTTGACAGCAGCTTGGGACCAGAAGGTAGATGGTAGCATGGCTTGTTTTACGGCATCGATCTTGNAAAAATGCATTTACGAAAGCGTGAAGGGCGGGCGGACGGACAGGCAAATAGTATGCTTATAATTATAAAGCTAAATTATGGATGATATAAAAAGGGCATGCATTGTGCACCGTGCAGTGCAGATGTACTTTCAAACTTTATGATTACATATAAAAACATGACCCTTGCAAAATTAGTGGTGTCTTGTAATTGTAACCGATCAATTGCGTCAATTCATGTAAACCTGTTCATATCTGCAAACTAATGTCAAGTATGAATGTCAAATATGAACTAACTTGCTTTTAAGATCAAGTTCAAAATTTCATAATCCGTCTGGACCATTAGTATACATAGAAAGTGATTTAATTAAGACTTTCTCAATCACGAATCACCCACGACCATGATTTAGAATTAGAAGCTAGATGAAATTCTGAATTTTTTAGTCCTGGTTAGACTCGAATTTCGGATTGTCTCGATTTCAGCTAGTCCCCGGATTGCAGAAGAGACATATATAAATTGAAGGGTATTTAAAATAGGTACTTTGTGTATTGAAAATTTTAATATCGGTTATAGTGATAGTGATTGACTTGAGTTGTAGAAGGGTTTTTGTGATTGAGCTGAAGATGAGGTTGAAGAGATATGGGATATTTAGAGAAACGGGATAACGATCAAATTTTGAGATTCCAAGCCAGCTTCAGGAATATGGCACACGGCACACCTACATAGATACGATAATACCTTCGGTTGAGGCGTCAATACATCAGATAAAATAAAAAAAGACTGCTGATTTTTCAGCCGAACCTAACTTAGCATATATATCAAGGTAACTGTCGGTTTCAATGTTCAACACGATCTACATTTGCATAGTGAATCGTTATCCATACCGAAACAGCAGCGGTATCATATACTACGTAATTTTTTCGAATTAAATGGTGTAAAATCGCTGGAGTTTCAACATGGACACACCGCATCAAGCACCGCGTAAACAGATTAGGTTTGACGGAGGGTTTTCGAAATGTTTCCGAAACCCAAAGCCCAAACACGGTTTTCGATTCTTTTGTTTTTCAAATCCTAATTACTTAAGTGTGTTTTTTTTCAGGATTTCAGAAATGCTGAGAAGCACCGCAGCGTAGCTTAAGTGCAAATTTTTAAATTGTATGCTGGATTTTTTTGGGAGCGATTATCTTGTATTTGTATTCGACATTAAAATCAAACGGGACGTTTTGTTTTGTGGTTCCTAAAAATGCAATTGGGCGCAAGGTTTGAAAATTTCGTAATGATGAAAATTTTGTGAAATATTTCTGGGAGATTTTGAGTCCCGGAGCTTTTATGCTGCTCACGCGCACACGTCTGCACCGAATTTTAATTCGCGATTAGTGATAGAGCATATCCTATACCGTGGTGATAGCTGCTCAAGGAAATGACCATCCAGCCAGGCCAGATCCATGTCCTAGCCATATAAGCATGAGGCATAAACGTGACGTATAAAAAAGTAACGAATCTTTAAAACAATAGTTTGTTTCGATTCGAGCTCCAACAACGCTAAACTTATAAGAATGAAAGGCTGGGAACGAGAATAGGGAAGCGTTGTCTGCACATAAAAATGTGCGTGGAGGCCGTATAGTAACACCGAACATCAAAAAATGATAATCAAAATAAAAATCTATTTGAGTTAAAAATCGATATCCCATTTCATTTCAGCCCTACATCTAACTTTGAAATTACGAAAAGCTTTACACAGAAATCTATACATTTTATACCACAAAACAGGTTAGACGATGCGCAGAGTTTCCCCCTAACTTGTTTCAATGTATAAGGCTGAAAGCGTACTGCTTGGAATAAGACTCGAGTCTATGTCGACGCCGTTGACCCTAAATCCGCGTCCGACCCTGGCTCAGCATAATTTGAATGCCTAAGCCCGCGGTCACCTCAGCGTCCGGTTCATTATCCATGCTGAAGCAATGGAACCGAAACAATTAAAAGTCAATCTATAAATGCAAATGCAAGCCTTAATAATTTTAATAATTTTTGATATTTTCTTGACTTTTTGTATATGAACATCTATACTTTTTATTTTTTCAATTTCAGAGCTCACACCCACCACCCTCTTTTGATGCCTTGTTCCCCCCACATGCTGTATGTAAAAAGGTCTTATTTTTTTCACATTTCATAGAGTGTATCAATAAAACGCCGGAAAAAAACTATAATGTGTGTCAGGCGAAGGAAGGGGGATAAAAATTTCAAAAAACCCCGCACCATTCCAATACACTTACTTTATTAGACCCCAACTTCACATAATATTTTTTTTGTGAAATCTTTTCATACCAAATAAAAAAGAAGAGAAAAGCGAGCAGCCATTTTAATAAAATTCTGTCCATACCGTTTCTGATTTGATTTGAGTTGATTGGGAAGTGAAATTTTCATTGTTGGGCTTGGAAGCATAATTTCTTTGAGGGGTAGGGCTTGTAAATTTGTGTAAGTGGGCTGACGAGGAAACGTTTATTTTTAAGTTTTTCCGTATAACGGCATATTTCATTCCATACGGCTCTGGTTCAAATCCAAATTAGAAATCGAGGAAAAATTCGTAAGTAATTTTTGAAATTTTAAGATTATTAAATTACCATTTTAAAAATTTGAATATTTATCCAAAATCTCAATACTCCCTGGGTATTTATTTGAATTAAATTCCGTATTGCATTGCGTAACTTATAATTAGTATTATATATTAAGTAGCTGTGTAAAATACCTAGCCTGTAACTGAACTTCAACGTTACGTAATACGACGTTTGACGTTGGAAGCATTTGCATTTGCAAATTACGCAAAAAGCGCTTAAAGAAATTCGCTAATTTATGTGGTGCGGAGAATTCTATAATTTTCACATAAGTTCCTGTTCCTGCATTCTGCGTTATCGTATATTTTAGGTGTACTCGTTCTTGTTCTTTGGTTCTAATTTGGAATTTTATTGAGGCATTTTTCTGCAAATACATATACGCCTGGCACCTGGTGCCTGGCTTTCAAAGTCAAGAGGATCTATGATATTTGTTGGCAGTTGATGCGAAATCGTTGCGGTGTGCGAAAGTCAGAAATTCGTTTAAATTCTCAAAAAAAAACGTGCATTTAATCGGATTATCTAATAAGTACTTATGTATTAAGTAATATTAGTGTAAGTTTTTTGGTCTGGTTTAAAATGACTCTTGACGCTTGATCCAATTTTTTAAAGGCCATCGAAAGTAGAAAGTATATTTATGATTATGATGTATTAAAAATTATATTTAGGCAATCGACAGTTGCTGGTATGGCGGGTCGACTGGGAAGTTCTGCTGCGACGCTGGTGCCTACCGGAAGTCGGAGCAAATCTCCGAGTATATTGACTATGAATAATGTATCCGCTTCTGGAACTACTTCGCTAAATAATAGCAACAACACTGGTAGTGGAGCTCATGGCTACTGTTTGAAATGGAAATTCCATCCGAACAATTTGCTTCATATGTTCAACCAGCTTTTGCTAAATGAAAGTTTTACGGACGTTGTAGTTGCTTGCGAGGGCAAAGTTATCAAATGTCATAAGGTAAGTCGTGCCGATCGTCTATTCTGATTAAAATAATATCTTAGCAAAATCAGCTTATTAAATAAATACCATCTGCATTTCAGATGGTTTTGTCGGCGTGTTCCAAATACTTCGAGCAAGTATTCTGCGAGTATCCCCAGCAGAATTCCACACTGGTTATTTTGAAGGACATGAAGTTTGCGGATGTTCAAGCCATTATTGAGTTTATGTACCAGGGAGAAATTAATGTGGCTCATGTAAGTGACTAACAGATTACCCAGACCCAAATCCTAAGCCTTTGGTTTTCTAATACCTATGTTAACTATTTTTTCTTGAAATTTTGCAGGACCAGTTAGCCTCATTACTGAAATCTGCGGAAAGTCTTCAAGTCAAAGGCTTAGCAGATATTACGGGAGGGAGTGGTGGAGCAGCTGTTAATTCTTCAGGAAATTCCAAAGATGATACTGATTTTATGGGGGGACCCGGAAATTCGGGTGAAGAATCTGCACCTCCGTCACCCACGGTATGTCTTGAAGGAAATTCGGATGGTGGCTCAATGCAGGAACCCCCTCTCAAACGTAAACGTGGGCGACCTCCAATGAGTTCGCAAATGGATGCACCAACTGTTACCGGTAATGCATTGACCTGTCCCTGTCTGACAATCTGTTATTCAACCCTTGAATTAAAATTTGATCATTCCAATGCGATTTTCAACCCTTAGAAGGACTTATGAATTTATCCGGACACAACCAACTACTATCGGAATCAGGACACAACACCTTTGAAGATTTTTCCCTGGCGAATCTTTTGGAAACGCATTATTCATCACCGAAAAGTGCAAAACGGATGAGACGGAAAATGCTGGTTCCTCAAGGCGGAGCAATTCTTGGGGATATGAGCATGATGGAGCACGATGATGATGATGATGGAGACATTGGAGAGGACGACGACGTTACCGAGGAAGACATTCAAAACATTGTTAAAATGAATGACTATATTGAAAAGTAGGTTGGATTTAAGAGTAATCGATCTAGTGTTATGTTATAATCAAAATTGAATTTACGTTTCCCATCTGCCCCGTCAGTGTTAATTGTTAATTGAGATCGAGACTTGAGACTTCCTGCAGATAGGCTTACCTTATCTTATCTTACCTGTTTTAGGGGCGGATCAAGGCCACAATTCTGGGATGAGCCAACTACTAAGAAGATTATGAATGCCATACGAAGTAAGAAAATGGAAATGAAGGCTGCTGCGGAAATTCTAGGTGTTTCTTATTCCACGCTTTATTCCAGATATAGAGAGGTTTGTCAGTCATTAAATATTGGTTAATATAATTTGAGTAATTTATCTAATCAATTCTTATCCACCCAGTTACACGGATATCTAAAAATGCCTCATACGCAAGACACGAATTTCAATTACTATCAAGTGTTAAATCTTCTGCGTGCTGGTCAAATTTCGCTACCCGATGCAGCCAAACGACTAAACATTCATGAGAAAACACTCGGCGCTTATCTTTCCACTACAATTACACCAAAGAAACCACGAGTTCCTGTCACGCCTTCAACCTCGGCAATGAGTAGTCCGGATCCTCAAGCATTTGCATTGGTAATTTATTTTTTAATAATTCATTTTAATAGTTTTGACCATCGGTGTCGGTTGAATACTTGTTCGAACTCAAGGATTAGTTGAAACGTTATTTTCATGTAATTTACACGATTCAAAGTCGTGTTGCATAACGTTCGATTAAAAACGGACGTTTAATAGGCGTTTTTCTTCAGGCAAAATTACCAAAACAGAAGCATTAGGCAAGATAAGTCCGAATGACCATTAACTTGCCTCTTTTTCCTGTACAGATGGCTACACTTCAAGGAAACCAAGTAACAAGCATTATGGACAGCGTAATGGACAACAAACAGGATGAATACGAGGACGACGATGATGATTCAGAAGATGAAGACGGAGACGGGCCTTCTAATCTCCAAATTAGTTCAGTCAAACAAGAAGTCGACGGCGATGGCTGGGGCCGATAAGATAAAATTTCCATCCAATTTTTACCCGCTTCTAACCTAAAGGCAATTACGGGACTGCTAACTTCTGAATATTTCTCTGGACACATGTTGACGTTGACTATTGCCTAAGCCTTTAAATAAGCCCAATAATGCCTTCTGCTTTTACTGTCTTTGCTACCTCTGAATATTGCAATATTATCGCATGCATTTGTTGACTTTGACTTAAAAATAAAATTAGCGTAATAATAATTAAGTTTTCAAGCGCTAAATGCTTCTATTCCTTTTCTGAAATTATAAAATACCCTTATAAACTTTAAAATTAAAATAAGTCATCATGCAATTTATTAGGGGTGTATCGAAGACTTGGTGTGAAATGTGAATATTTGCACTTTTTGCCTTATATTGCTAAGCTTTACTCTCGAATACATATTATAAGATGAGAGTCATTTACACTGCATTTCAACTGTTCAGGAAATTCGCCGCGGTTCCTAATTATAATTATATTTTTGTTATACATAAATACATTCAATTGGATGATCTCAGGGCGGTTTCCTAATAATTAGGATAACAATTCGAATGATTCCCTTGATTTCTGCATGATAAATTGCGTTTTGGTTTGACCCAGTCAATACGAAAAAAAATCCCGTTTATTTTGTTTCAATAGCTAAATTTTTAAAGTACAACTTGTATGCTCAGTTACGTCATTACGTGGCAATAGTAAGTAATGGTGACATTTCTTATTTTAAGCAAAATTATTTCTTGAATTTATGCATTTGTAAACTGTAGAATTTAGTTACGTAATACGCAACCTTTTCATCACTTATCGGGTACGACCAAAGTGTTTAGCATTTAATAATTAAATATGAGCCATTTTCAGAATTTAAACAAGATTACGAGGTGCTTTTATAAAATAGTAATTATAATTAAATATACAGGATTTGAAATTCTACACTAAGGTTATCTACAGTTGCAGGCAAACCAGACAGATTTGAGTTTAGCTTTGTTCGCCATAAAATTTGTCATACTTATCTATAAATTTTTAAATAAGAAATGGGTATATTATATATTTTTGTTTTTTCCATGCATGCCAGATTAGATAATTATGCCGTTACTTTTAGTTTATAATCTCAAAGAAGAATTTCATATCTTAATTGCAATTATACAGAAACTTGGTAGTATTGTAACCACAAGCAATTTTGTTTGGCTGCAATATTAGCTCTAGAGTTAGCCATATTAATTACGTTTACGATAAATCTAAATATAGCATTTCTTTTTAAAATTGTCTTAAATGGAATATTTTGAGTCTTCAATTCTGCTATGGTTTGTAGATTAAATGTATAGAAAATATACACAACACGCACAAGCATTTAAATAAAATTTAATATTTACGATTTACGAATTAAATATAGTTACACATAAAGTAGCGACCATTAGCTGCCGTTGCACTGCATGAAAATTATCCTATCCTGGCTAATGTTATATTTTGAATATACTTGATGTTAATATTATATCTGTAGAAAATTTGTTAGTGATTTATTAAGTTGAAGTGGTTATCAATTTTCCTAAATTCCAAAAATTGTGTACTGTAAATATATTCACCAATACCAGCCTTTTTGGTTATAATTAAAATATAAATGCCAACTAAATAAAATTGTTGTACACGTCAGTGTTACTTCTATTACGCTGAACGAAAGCTCTTGTATTTTACGTAGATTTATTTACATGATAATTTGCAAACGCAAGAGGAATTCTTTAGTATAATCCTCTTGACCTTAATAATTAGCGTCAGTCCAGGCAACCTTAGGTCTTCATTTTTGAGTGTTTTCAAGTAGCGACCTAGAGGTGCGACGTGCAGCCGGAAAGCACACTGCAAGCGTCATTTAGTAATTCCACTAACTAAGACGATGCATTGGAATTGGAAAGTGTTTATTTGGCACCCGGATAGCGTTTGCTTACGTTTGTCACAACGTTTTATCCGGTTCAAGCGTTAGACCTATACTGGAGCTGATTAAGGACGAAGGCAATTGACGATCTCTATGCACTTGGCCAGTGGAAAATCAGTTAATGATAAAAATTAAAAGAGGCATCCCGTGCAAGTATTTTGATTTCTGTTTCTACGGGGATGATAGGCCGATATCTATAGGATTTTGCGCGTCAGTATCTCTACGATGCTGTTCAGGGTTCAGATTAGACCGAGTGTCAAGGCACTTGAATTTCATTCATTTTTACTTTGGTCTTTGGTACCCACTTCATTAAATTTGCAACCGATTCCGAGATTGATTTTTGAAGGTCGATTGTGCTTCCGAGTGATTTTCTGTATTTGCGATACAAATGTTGCCGTATTTAGTTACTCTAAAATGACGTACTTTGTTCTAGAATATCGTGTAGTTCTGACAGACAGTTGTGATTTACCTTGCTGATGTAAACAATCGATGTGTGCTGACAATAGTAGTTAATACCTACGCACGTTTTTAATAAATTATTGGAAGCCGGAATTATTTACAATGTCAAGAATTCTAAGGACACAATTAACAGTTTATCTGTATGCATTTCCACTAGATTACCGAACTTGGACCTATATAAAATCCGGTGTATTCCAAACTAAAGATTATAATTCAATTCTAATTTCAACCTAAACGAGCCCATTTTAGCCTTCGATTATAATGGAACCCAGGTTATTTTCAATCGAGTTGGTCAGCGAGCAAACGCAACGTTACGCCAACACGAGTTTTATTGATATTTACCACGATCCCGATCGAAATATTTTTATAGAAATTTTCGTGTGGACAATCCTTGGGATCGGTCTATTAGATTTTGTTGTTCAATCATTGATAATCCTTGCTGTGTTTACGTTAAGTCTCTTTGAGCCCCTTAAGATCTCCCGGAAAATATTTGCCGTCTTCATTATATTGATCTTCATCTTGATTCGACTTGCGCTGTTTGGAACAGTCATTCGTCCATTTCTGCAGAGCTGGTTTTCAACTTTATCGCCAACTCTTGACCGAGTATACTGGTACAGCACAACAGCACTGACCCTCACTGTCTTTGCGGTTGGAATCATACTGGGTCTTGTCTACATCTGCAAATATGGCGTCAGTGCCAGCAAATGTGAGCCTGTTGAACGAGACGCTTCGGCCGAAGACGGAACGAAAGATGAGCTTCCAATGATCGCTATCCTGATGCCAATCTACAACGAAGTGCCTGATGCACTCTCCCGGGCAATCGACAGCATGTTTGCCGCTGATTATCCTTCCAGCAAGAAGCACTTGTTTCTCTCGTTCGATGAGCTCGAAGAAACAGAGCTGTATTTTTATGTTCTGAAGAAATTTGGGGTTCTGAACAAAACTGTATTCCAAGAAATTCTGGAGTCAGAACCGAATAACAACGTAAAACCTAAAGATTGCCTATTTCCAGCAAGAATTGACCTCAATAGAGAAGGTATCCGCGTCACCATTTCAAGGTTTCCACACGGTGGTAAGAATTCCACTCAAGGCCACGCTTTCCGGATTGTCAAAGACCTTTACGAAAAGCAGAGTGCAAACACTTTCATTTTCAGCATCGACTCCGACATAATTCTGCATGAAAACGCGCTTCATAATTTCATCCACTACGCCAGAAGAAATAAGCACTTCATTGCAGCAACGGGACTCCTCAGCGTCAGCACTCAAGGAAGTTACAATGTCTACCAGTACATGCAAAATGCGGAATACGTCGAAAGTCAGCTTTTCATCCGAGCGGGGGAAGCAGGTCTCGGTGCCGTCACCTGTATGCCTGGCGCCATGACCATGATCAAGATGGAAAATCTGTTACAAGTTGCGGACACGTACTATTATCGAGATGAACATGAGAATATCGGAAGCAGTTTCGGTTTCCACATGAGAGCTCTCGGTGAAGATCGATATTTGACTTATCTTCTGACCAAAACTGGTGATCGACCCTATCAAATTGGCTTTGTTCCGAACGCTCAATGCAAGACTGATGCACCTGACACATTTGCGACCTTCTTGAAGCAACGTCGAAGATGGTGCCTTGGAGCCATGGCCTGTGAAGTTTACATGATGACCAGCCCCAAGATGTGGTCCAGATTTCCGTTCATGATTATTTACAAAATGTTCATCTACGAGTCTCGAAGTCTGGATTGGTTTTCATGGGTAGCCCTGCTGTCGCTTTTCTACAACTTTGATCATGTTTCGAATGATTACGGTTTACTACTTTTTCCCATGACGGTGCTGCTCAAGTATATCGTTTTGGTATTTTTCTGTATTTGCAGCAAACGACTCAAAATTTGTATTTTTTATATAATACTTGTAATCTTTATGCCTGTTTTCACGATTATTGTGGCCGTCTATTCGGCATTTACGTGGAATGTCAGGTCATGGGGTGGGCCGCGGATGGACGGGGCGAAGGAGCAAGTTTCCAAAATTCAAATTTTGTCTAGGGTGATGGAACAACACGATTCTGAGTTTTGTGTTGATTTATAATATGTATTATATACCTACTTGCTCTTTATCATAAACTAGGCATAAAATACGGCATATTTTTTATTCAAATCATTAATTTTTAACCTAGCCTTAAAGCCAGAACGTCTACCGACGTGGCGGTTAGGTTCTACTTTGTATTACACGTTTTAGTGTAAAATGTATTCTTGCTGAAAGATATAAAGTACTTCGACGAGAAATGAGAAACATAACTATATTTACGCTTGTTTTTTGATTTTGATGAGAATTGTAGTCTTCAAGTGCTCAATAATAAATGAGTTGTTGGCTCAATAAATTGATGGTTTCGTTTCCCTTTTCTACTACTAGTGAAATTAAATGTGAAGCACGTATTGAATTCGTATGTTACATATGAACTTACGTATTTTGCTTGTGTTTCTAATTCTAAATTGGAAATCGAAGCACCGTCAGCTCCTGTCAATACTCCAGGGCAGGCTGGTATAAACAATACGTTCAATGTAAGGTGGGTTTGTTTATTTTTCCGCAAATAAGATGACCCGATTTGACATAAGGTGTGCTAGTCAATTCTATTTTTATGTGTCCCATTGTCCATAAAAAATACTCCACTATATATTTGACTTATGAACTAAGAAACCTAGCGCTATGGCATCATGCCATTATGGTTTAACAGAATAAGCAATCATACTATGTATAAGAATAGCTCAAGTCCCCCATTCCAGCTCGAAATATTAAAAAACCCTGCCTCGCGACAGCTTGGGACCAGAAGGGAAATACACTTAGCTTTCGAATGCCTACATAGTAAACATTTTAAAAAGTAAAAGCTCTCTGGAGTCAGCAGGTGATGTAATTTGAAATCAAGAAGGCTTAAATTTATGACTAAATTCATTCAGCGATTGCGGCTACTTATCATTCAGCAATGAGAACCTCAAAATAAAATCAATTAAATATATTCTCATCACTAATCAAACATCAATCAGACTTCAATGCTTTCTCATACATTCACATTTTCGCTAATAGCTATCCATAATGGCTGAAGTCACACACAGTCAAANAATATATTCTCATCACTAATCAAACATCAATCAGACTTCAATGCTTTCTCATACATTCACATTTTCGCTAATAGCTATCCATAATGGCTGAAGTCACACACAGTCAAAGTACCTGGAAAGTCCAGGATCAAGTCGGCTATCGGCTATATTGACTCGTCCGTTTTGCCTAATTAGACAAACAACATGTTGCCTTAAGGATATCGTAAAGGCTAAAGGGCATCTGATTTAACAAGAGGAAAATCTTTAGCTCAGCAATGAATAGACTTGTCAATTTCAATTGAAAATATTAGTCAGCATGAGGTCAGATTCAGATAGATTAAGCCTTAATTTAGCATAATAAATGTAAGGGGAGATGTTTGCTCTTCTTCAATGGTAAAGACAACAAGGTAAACAATGTGAACGACATGTTAGATTGAATAATTGATTAATAGCTACTGTCTGACTCGTTACCGCCGACTTCGAGTTTTCGATACTTCACTTTAACATTACTGTGCACGGCGAAACGAGGTATAGAATAAACAAATACCAATAATACATATGTATAGCACAGAATAGTGCAAATTCATGTTCATCAACATCCTTCCATGTAATTGATCTCAAGCATCACTCCCTTCACCATGTTATTTGCTATTTACCGTGCAGCACAGAAATACATTGTACGCGAAATCGGACGTCAGAGAGGCGTATGAATTTCGGACTAATCTTAGGACTAATGCCCATCGCTAGACGCTGGATATTTGTCTAAGACAAATTATTGTTTTTTCAAGCGTCTTTTTTCTAATTACACATTACAATGATACTCCGAATTGCAAAAATTTAATCATCTACTCGTATATAAGTAAATTGAAACAATAAAGTTGCATCTAAACACTTTCCTGCAAGCGTAGAGTACTGATATCTGATATCATTCAAAACGAGTTAATAAGTATCGGCTGTGTTTTAAAGAACACCGACAAGAATTCAGTGGCAAGAAAATTTTTAAGAGACGAAATATTAGCTTTTTAAGAGTTCTTGTACATTTAAGCCTAAATAATGCCACCGTCAAGAGTAAGTACAAGCACAAATTATACGATTAATTCATTTCAGTTGAAGAAAATATTTGATTTTGAATGATTCCCAATATTTTAAATTTACATGGTGTTTAATCGATCAGATTAGATCTCTAACCATAAATGATTCTTTCTATGCATAATATGGTTTTCTTCAAATTCTTAATTATTTAAATCTATCTTTTTTTCCAGAAAACATCTATTTTCATTGCCCTGCTGGTCATCTTAGTACCACCCTTCCGGGCAATAATAGCCGCTCCTACCCATGAAGCTGTGGCTGATGTCCAACACCAGCAAGTAAACGTTAATGAAAATAACCACGATCAAAACCTCGAGCACGAAAGCTCATCCTTAGAAGTGACAGCACGTGCCGTTGTTACTGCAACTTCAAATGAACCTGAACTTAAAAAACAATCTCCTTCCGACTCCGACTCAGATGTTCAGGACAAAAATTCAGGTTTGAACTCTAAAGCGGCGACAAATGCTTCAAAATTTGAAACAGTTGTAAAATCACACATTTCTAAGCCCGAAAAGAATGAAGACGAAGCTGTAAATTCAAGTAAAAGACCAAAAAGGCAGAATTATGGCTACTCTTGTTTGAGCTGGAGATGGGGAAAGGGAAGGCAAAGAGAAAGAGATGCAGATGAGAGAGCTTGGGGGAAATAAATTTGAGTTTTTAAAATCTCGAAATAAATACATACCTATTGTTACCAGTAAGATGAAAACTTAACAATAGGATTTTGTTAAAAATCAACGAATTTAAAAATTAAATAAATAAGATACATGACCATAACACTTAAGGTGCTATACCTAGAAACGACGACACTACGACGCTTGCTAAATAATTTGTATTTTCAGTGTGATTTTATCTAATCTTTGGCTGGTAAGACAAAATTCGCTTATAATTTAATTCAATAGGTCAAGAATAGGGGTTTCTGAAATGAAAAATAATTTTGGTTTCCTAATCCACGTAAAGTGGATTTTAAGGCATTTACCAGTGGCTTATCTACCAACATTAACACGTGTACAATACGGTTGCATAAAACCGTTTATTTGTTCCTATGCGTGGTGCATAGCAGTTTCATTTTCAGTCAGTACGTATAGCATATGGACTTTCTCCAGGAAGCTTGAACTTTCCCTTTATCATGCGTGCGTAAGAACTGGGCTCATGTAGTCTGCCAGCTGCATGTTAGCTAAGCAAAAGTAAAAGCCGAGCATCATCTTCAGTTCCCTCTATTTTACCATAGAACTTCTGTAGCAATATTATTCCGGAATCCCGAGAAAGTCAGAACAAGATCTGAGTTCGAGATAAGAGGTTCTAGCGCAAACGCTACAGATTTTCGGAGCAGGTTGTGAGGGAGCAGAGAACAGAAAGAACCCGCATATTGAAGTTCAATTCTACTTTGACATTGACATAGTTCGGGCTGGAGTGTTTACTACGCTGGACAGAGCTAAATAAATATTTTGTCGTTTACTAAATTCGGAGCCACAAACATGCAGGCTGTAATGAAAACCCTAGCATCATCGTCGCTCAGTTATACGCATAAATACCCTCACTTTAGTACATTATTGACGTGTAGCTTGTAACGATTATTTAATAACAGTGACAGTGCGTGTTGGACGAAGACGAAGGCCAAGGTAATTACTAATTTGTTGTATTTATCAAAATTGTGGCGCGGAGTTTTTTTTATATACATACAGCAGAAAATTCCAAACAAAGTAGGGAATGCGTATTCACGATGTTATCAGGAAGAATGACGCTGGAAGTTGGGCTTTTTTATACACATTATTGCCTGTAATTCCATCAACAACATTCTCGAATCCCACATTATTAGACAGTTTGCGTTGGACAAACATATAATTTGACATATAACATAAAACATATAAAATTTGAATTTTGACGTCACCAGAGTTATACGGGTTACGTTTTAT
>VNWX01001171.1:0-16339 GCA_009869905.1 Ceratophysella communis
GTATTGTTGCAAATTCTTGGGTATGAAATTATATGGGACTAGGGCGGCTCACATACAGAAGAGAGTAGATACTACTACCTATTTCCTTAATCTTCAGGTTACTCTGTCAAGTTAATTGGGTCATCCGGCCAGAGTCCCTCCTACCTGTTATTACGTCCGTACATTTATTCCTACATCTGCATTTTTCACTCATGATGCCCTACCTACTTTCGTAGCAGTATTCCCGGCGGGCATTACGTATCTGTATTCCTGTAATTTTGTGATAAATGATGGCTGCAATTTTCCAATGCCTCAAAACGCCGAGAAGAATTTCTGTTAAATTTTCAGAATATTTTGGCTAATTTCAATTATTAGCAGTTATGTTGCTGTAGATGTAATTGAGTCGAATTTTATTTGTGGCATGCCAGTTTAATTGAATCTTGGCTGGCGGATAATTTCATTAAATTTAACTGAAGCCATCGATTTCGTCAAATATTCAACGTTTTTCTGCGCAAATAAATTTTTAATACCAAGTTGGAAAGCTAGATCCCAAAAAAACAGCATTAAATTCAACGTTTTGCAAGGCATTTACGTTCAGGAGTATTCGCCGTGCCGCATACGACACAATTCACTATGCAAACTCCATTGTTGACGAGATGCAGTTTGCAGTTGACACCAAAAAAAATTCTGAGTTAGAATTTTACCTCGTCATCGCGTCATGATCATTCATTCCAAATAATAAGATGAGTAATCATAAAAGAAGTGAGAATCAGATGAACTAGAATTCCGTATTCTGATTCCCGTGTGCGGCACCCCGTTGGCTGATTGTCGTTGGGTCGTGCAAGCTAGATAAATAATAATGTCAGCCTGGTTTCTTGATGGATTTGAGCACAGGTGGAAAAACGATTGTTTTTACTTTTACTTTAAGATTTAAGACTCCTTTTCTCGTGGTTTTTGAGGTTTTTTGGGAAATTAAGAGCGAGCCTGGCGTGGAATATGGGTGAAATTCGTGTTGATTAATGATGCTGTGGTTAACGTGACTCAAGGCTTACACGTGCAGCAGCGGGGAGATGTTCTCATGATAAATAGTGATACACACACCTGTCATCGCTCGATGGATCTGTCACGTTCAGGTGACATGTGAATGTGGATCATATATTTTATCTTAAAAAATGCTAACGTTTAGGCGATAAAAATGAAGGCGGAAAATCATAAAATCATCCGGCATTTAAAAATTAATGGGCTGTAAAATGGAAGAAACCTCAAGAAATTAATATGTTTTTAAACTTTTCTAAAAAACGCCTGTCCGATTGACCTAAATAATTCTGTGAGCCTGCTGCAATATCTCAGCTCGGCTCGGGTATAATTAATAAAATCTTTTGAAAATTATTTAATTCAATAGCAGGACAAAAGTGCAGAAACTGCAAATTTCATTAAACTTAAATTATGCGCATAACGAAATTTTATGAGCGGCTAAATTTCCGTAGTTGCCCATAGCCCTAGACGCCCAAACTGTAGCATCTGATCGTAAAATTGGTTACAGTTAATTAAGGTTACTTTTGTACTTCTAGATCCAGGATGTTCCGGCTACCGAGAGCATGTTCGCTCCTGGCCCTGCTCATCCTCCAGCTCAGCCAAGCCCAGGCTAACCAGAATTACTCAAGCTCTTTCAAAGACACAGATGTAGTGACCGCCATTGACCAGTTCATGGCGGGTCCTCTCATGGCCAATGTCACGCGTCCACCTTCCCACAATTATACTGGCGTCAACAGCTTCGCAGCTCCGTCAATTGTTCATGGCTTCAAGCCAGTTTATGACACGGATGCCCAGTTCGTGTCCATCACCACAGAGTACCCTCCACCACCTCCACCCCCGCGACGGAAACCCGGGTTCAGTCTCTTCAAAAAGAAGAAGAAACGTCCGCAACCTCAACCTCAGCCCAGTCCTTCGCCACAACCTCAGCCGCAACCCCAGCAGCAGTCCGGCGAAGAGTCCATCGAAAGTTCACAACGCCTTCCGCAACAAACCCAATACCAGCCCATCAATCATAATCATTTGCCTTTACCCCAGCACTACCCGTCCCAAGGACCACCCCAAAGTACTCTCTCCAAAATCGCGTCGATGTTCATGCAAGGGGTTCACGCAAGTCAGGGTCGCTTCCCACCTCCGCCTGGTGCCGGTGCGGGTGCGCCATGGAGGAAGCCACCCCCACAGCAACAACCATATCACCAGCAGCAACAGCATCAACCTCAGAATTACCCCCAGCAGAACCCGTCTCAAGGTCAGGGTCAACAACAGGGATCACAGAATCAGTTCGCCCATCAACACCAACCCGCCCAGAGTTTAGGAAATCCAGCCTATTCACGACCACCGCCTCTGCGACCCAACAACAACTATCGCGGCAGCTTGAACCATTATCTGCAGCGGATTTCGAATATGTTCTCGCGTGCTCCACAAGTTCCAGGGTACCGTCCGTATACTTCGCCGCAGCAACCCATGTACCCCAACTACTATCCGCTGAATTCTTACGCCCCGAATTCCACTCCGACCACAGCAGGAACTCCGCTGCAAGCACGGCGAAAGCGACTTCGTGTCAAGAAACCTGGTGCTGATCGCAGACACGACCAGTATTTGACGGGTAGACCAAGAGCCACTAAAGAAGAGCCTGATATCAAACCTGAAACGATGGAAGTGAAGCTCCACACTGGAATTCGTACCGAATCCAGAAGTATGTTGAACAAACGGTTGTTCAATAGCCTCGAACCAGTATTCTTCCGCATGAAGCGAGATGTGACCGCAGCAGGTTATCGAATGCCAGGCATCTTCGGAATGGACGGTGGAAAGCCGTTTTATTTGGACAAAGATCCCAATACCGGGGATATTACTTTCACGCCCAATTCCCAGCAGAAGAAGTCCATTTCAAGTAACGAAGTTGAGGCAAACGGAACTGATGCGAAAAAGAAGAAACCAATGCCCATCATTATCCATTCCTATTCCAGTACGAAGATGCAGGGTCAACGACGACCAATCAACACCAAATTTGTTCCCAAGAAGCCGACGTTCTTCTATGGAAATCGCTCAACGACTCTAGCTCCTCCGAGATTGCCCAGTTTCTACCCCAAGATTCAGTCTTTGAGTGATTTCAAAAATAGTATGGGTATCAAGACCTTGACATCCACGACCACAACGACAACTACCAGTACAACCACTGAAGCTCCAACTACAAGTACTACCACTGAACCAACGACGACAACCACTACGGAAGCTTCAACGACAACTGCATCAACGACAACCAAGGCACCGTCAACTTATCCACCAGGATATGATCCGTACCTTCCGTTCGAACTTCTGCATCTTCAGACGAAGAAGCCGGACTTAGTTGAAGTACCTGCTGAAGTTCACGAAATCGACCTTTCTACCAGCTTCTTTCCGACTGGGATCACTGGTGGTCATTCTGTACATGACGCTAAACCTCATGAACCGGAAGTGATTCAGGGTCACGTTGAAATCGTGCCATTGGATTATGGAAATACCCAAGGAACTCCACCTCCTCCTCCATCCCCATCACCTGAAGTTCAACCGGATAACTCATCTGCTGCACCAGTCCAATTACAACCTGACTCACCGATCGTGACCGTTGACCCACCACAGCTTGGCCCTGTACCAGGAAACGACTCTACGGACTTGATTGTCAACCCTGATGAGCCTGTGACCGAACAAGATGAGTACTACGACTACGAATCTCCGATTCAATCCGCTCCCGGTCCACAGTTCCCACCATTCTACAATCCATACAGCCCACAACCAGGTCCTCCGAACAGTTTCAACTCCTTTGGTCAAGGTGGTCAGCAACCTTGGTACTACCCGCCGCCACCTGGTCAAAACGGACAGAATGGTCAATTCTATCCTCCATGGGGTCCATACCCGCCGCCAAACATGCAGGGTCAACCACCACCAAACATGCAAGGCCAAATACCACCCAATATGCAAGGTCAAATGCCACCAAACATGCAAGGTCAAATGCCTCCACAGTTTATGCCACCGGGTGGACAAGGGTTCCCACCGCCACAAGGACCCCCATTTCCTCCTCAACCGGTTGGGCCAGGACCCATTCCACCAGTGACCCCTCCAGCCACTCCAACGACAACCACCACTTCCCCATCACCAACTACCGTAAGCACAACGGCAGCTGCGACAACGACCACGACCACTACACCAGCACCTACTACCGCTGAAGTAACGACACCTTCCACTCAACCGCCAGCATCTTCGTCTTCTACATCGGCGCCACCCAGCGTTCCGCTGATTGTCGAAGAACAAGAAGCCTCTGAAGAAGCTCTCTCCGTTGAAAAGCCTCAAGGCCCAGGTTTCAATCCAATCCAATTACCAGAAATCCACCAGCGACCAGGACCCGGACCACCGATGCAGCCCCATCCCCAGCATTTTCGTCCATACCCACCAAACTTCCGACCACCATTCCCACCACCG
Organism: Ceratophysella communis; assembly: GCA_009869905.1. Taxonomy (NCBI): domain Eukaryota; kingdom Metazoa; phylum Arthropoda; class Collembola; order Poduromorpha; family Hypogastruridae; genus Ceratophysella; species Ceratophysella communis. Next base: position 4,468 of record VNWX01001171.1, read on the forward strand.
CCGCATCACTTCAACCGCGGTCCACCGGGAAAATATCCACCCCCGCCACCCTTCATTCACCCACATCGTGGAAACTTCCCCTTTCGTCCACCGCCACCGGTCGGAGACTTGATGAAAAATAAGCCCCCGCTGCCACCTCAGCCAGCACCAACCGCCGAAATAGTCGCTGCGACTCTCGCTCCCACCACTATTCCCACGCTGCCTCCATCCGCTCTCCCACCATCAACTTTCCCACCACAAATCAACCATGAACCCAGCTTACTCGAAATTGAGTCGGAAGAAGAGCCTAGCGTCGTGGTACAAATGCAGGAACGGCTAGAGCCCGTAGAAACCTCAACTTTCGCTCCGGTTCCAATCCAAACTACCAGCGCGACCACAACTACCACTACTACACCTCAGCCAACGACAACCACCACTACGACAACAACCACCCCTGCTCCAACTACTACTACCACCACAACGGCACCGACTACAACGACCACCACAGCAGCTCCGACGACGACTACCACAACCACCACCACAACAACGCCGCTTCCAACGACCACTACTACCACTCAAGCGCCAACCACGACCACTGTCGCAACCACGCAGCAAAAAATTACCACAATTTCAACGACATTGAGCACCTCAACAGCTGCAATTCCATCACTTCTACCACAAAAGGAAGGTTCAAACGAATACGAAACCTATTACGAAGATTATCCAGAAGAAAGTCAGATGATGTACAACCCGTTTTCGAACGCTCAGGGCCATTATTACAGCACGAATCCCGCTAAAGACGCTGCTCCAGCGGAACTCCCGCACGAGCATTTACTGACCCGCCTGCCAATGCTTCAGGGAACACAGCTTGGCTTCCGAGAAGATGAAGCACCAGCTCTAGCTCCACAGCAATTTGAACCGGATTTCAGTGAAAGCAACGCACAACCAGTAGAAATTCAACCGGACAATGTGGTCCATCCCTCAAGGAGCCCAATTATCAATCCATACACCGAAGATGATTTCATGCTTGAAACACCCCATCACCATGTGCACCAGAAAACGATTCCACCGCACACGAAGCACACGTCGGAAGTTCCACAAACGCAGCCAACAACAACTCGTGCTACGTTCAAGCCAAGCGAAGTCGACAACTTCTTCATTTCTGCCGAGAAAATACTGGATGAGCCTGAATACAAATCACCTACAATTCAAAACGCTGCCGAAGAACAAGAACCTGAAGATGAAGCACCATTGCCCAACATTCTTCCTCAATTTCGACCAAATGCGAATGTCGACCCACGGGAGAGACTTCCGCTATTTGGGGAAGAAGACAAGAAGGTTACGCCGTCTGAACAAGCGGCGAAAATGCCAGAAGGCCCGGTTGAAATTCCGCAGCAGTCTATCGAAGAGTATGAGGACGAAGAAGAACCTATATTAGTCACAGCCAAGCCGGTAAACTTTACCCAACCTCCTCCGAATCCGAATCAAAACCAAGAAATTTCTGGTATGTACCCACCAGCACTTCATCCTCCGCAACCCCCAGTTCAGCCACAGCGCCCATCTTCCCCATCGTCCTTCTTTAGCAACCTCTTCTACGGAAACAAGCGCCCACCACCGCCCCCACCACCACAGATCATGATGGGATTCGGAAATGAAACCAGACCATGGGGCCCAGGACCACCACCTGGACAGTATCCAGGGAAATTTCCACCAGGCCAGTATGGTCCACCACCACCCGGTCCCGGTCAATTCATCCCTCCGCCTCCAGGTCAATTCCCTGTTCAGGGACAGAATCAAGGTCAAGCCCCGCCTCCACTCCCACCAAATGTTCACTTTCCGGGACACCCACCACCTGGGTCAATGCCACCACAGGGTCAGCCACAGCAGAATCCAGGCCAACCACCAGCACAGCAAGGCAATCAGGGCTCGCCACAGCCGGCACCTCAAGGTCAACCCCAAGCACCACCGCCACCACAACCGAGCCAACAATCTGTACCTAGCCAACAGTACTCCCCACCCCCGCCGCCGCCCCTAGGAGGCGGTAACGGAAATTCTGGTCCAGGACCGTTTCTAATGCACGGTCATTTACCACCGCCAGGTCAGTACCATCATGGTCAAGGTCCACCACCACAAGGTCATGGAGTCCCAATCCCCGTACCGCACCTACCCGGTCAATATCACCAAGGCCACTATCCACACGGTCCCCCACCGGGTCACTTTCCACCACCTCCACAAAACGGTATGTTCTTCGACGATAATCAGTTGAAGCGAAACGGACCACACCAGAGAATGCCGCCACCACCACCAGGATTCTTCCGTGGACCTCCACACCAACATCAACAAGGGCCACCACATCCTATGTCTGGTCATCCCCAAGGTCAAAACCATGGACCACCGCCGCCCCCACATCAGCATGGACAAGGAAACTTCCAACAGAGCCCGTCGCCATCTCCGACCGCTGCGCAAACGATTTCGCCGGCACAGAGTTCTCCGGCTTCCAAAACAAATATCGATGACATCAAAGCTCGCCTGGACACCAGCGCAACTTCATCCGAAGAGGTGATTTACGTGACACCTGAGGAATTGGAACGCCTCAAAGAAAACGGCCAAGCTGATGAGTTTGTCGAGTACTCAGACGAAGTTGATGTTCCAGCAGGAGGGTCGCCAGCTGAGGAGAAAGAATCACGATCCGGTCTCCCGGAACCATCTCCATCAGCCGCCGAGGTCAAACAACCACCACCGCCACCACCAACACCAATAAGCAACATCATTCCATCACAGCCAGATCAACCCCCTAGCTCCCAGTCATATCCGGATTACAGTACGAATAACTTCTCACCCTCTGACCCTCCACCACAGCAGCTTTTCCAGGCTCCAGAACCACCGCCTCAAAATTTCCAAGCTGCAGAAGCACCCCAGCAAACCTTTCAAGCCCCGCCAGCGCCAGTCCCACAGCCACAGCCTAATTTCCCACCACCGCAGCCATTTTTAAATCCTTCGCAACCCTACCAGCAACCCCAACCACCACAGACGCACTACAACGCCCCACCCCCGAACTTCCATCATCAACATCAACCTGAGCCCGAGTCTTATCAACCTAAACCGTCGTCCCACCAAGCCTTTAGTCAACTGGCCCCGAAGATCAAGCCTTCACAGCCACTCGACTACGATGACCTGATCACTGGTCCACCAGTCGATGTGACACGGCCCGTGGCTGACGGACCCCGAGACATTATCGTCAAATCAAGTTTTAGCCATGGAGGTGGAGGTTCCGTGAAATCCGGAAAATCCGCTGGTAAGCTGAAATAATCCAACAACTTTTGACCCTTGACCTTGAGATTAATCCTTACGGTTTGACCTATAGAAAGTTCATATTTTCTTGACAGAGAACGGGGGCGGATGGAAAGCAGCAGTTGAAAAAGTTCCACTAGAAGACTCAATTAAGTTCATGTTACCGGGCGGTGGGACGAAGGCTACTGGCAGTATTCAATGGGGTGGATTTCAACCAATGGACTAACCAACTAGCTCTCTAACAGAATTAATTGCTCTCCTATACTGTTTATTCTCTCACCCTGGGGGTGGTGAAGGCATTGTTATATACTGGGTGTCATACTGTTAAATATTAGTTATTTATTCTTAGCTTTAGCTTGCGCAGTATTTCGGGATGGAAATTATTTATTTTAAATATATTTTAAAGGGGTGACTGATTTCAAGTATTTCATTTGTAAATTCCATGACTAAATGTGAGCTCTGTGAGGTCTATTTTTGTACCTGTTTTTATATAAAAAAGAAGTAAATAAAGGCAAGTTATTGCTTATTGCTCAACTGCGGACATTTTGGTTATTTATGATAATCAACTGACGAATACAAATAATATTCTTAATCAATTTGACAGCATTTCCTTTTATAAACGGGGAATTTTATTCTATGCATTTCAAAAAACGAAAAAAAACAACAGGAATAACATTTTTTTGTAACTCGTAAAAACGTTCCTGAAGTATAGTATAATAACCGGGCTCAACCCTGGCAATTAATGGTAAAGGTAAAGGACCTACATTTTTTTTTTCAAAACTAACATAAAATTACGTTAACAGAAATTTTATTTTGTATCCATTTGATTTATCGATTAATATTAAGTTAATAGAAGAAGAAACTAGAAGTTAAACTTTTTTGTTCAAATTGATCAACTTCCAATTTTCCTTTATTCACTTACACTCACCAATAATAATGCAGTAGAGGTAATTATAATTAGAACTTACAGTTACACACAAATTATTGACATAATTAAAGATGATGGAAAATGTGATAGCAATTTGATGTTTCCTGTTTACAAGAAGTAGTCTGGTGTTCGGCGAGTGACGTGAGGTTCTCCACGACGAGGTGCTGGGTCGAATTGCAGGCTGAAAATTAACATCAACAAAATATACAGATTAGTACAAGAATGAATTAAGTTGTAAGTCATAAGGTCAACATTTGGATATACTTACAAAGAATATTTAAGTTGATCATCGAGTTCCATGATGGCCGCTTGATTACCACAACGGTAGCAATAGTTCGGAGCCGAGAAAATGGTGACCACATTGCGATCATGACACCAATTATAGCCTTCCATTACCAATTGATGAGCTCTAGAAACTAATGTGATTCCGTTTGAATGGTTAAAAGTCTCAGAAATATCTTGACCGAAAGTATAACCAGCTCCTCGGGGTGAAATGCCCCAACCGCCACGATCATCCGGATCAGACCACAAAAGGTCACACATTGGACCTTCATGAGGGACTTCTTGGAGCCGGTCCAAAGCCCTGCAATCAAAAATTCACACAAATTCAATTAGTATTATTAATTAGGACAATTTAACAACCAAAAATGTCGATAAAGTTAACATCGTGTTTCCATATACCCTTTTACATGAACCAATCAAAGAAGGCTAAGCTTCAACAAGAACATCACGGATTCAAAAACAACGCTTTTTTATAAGATAATTTTGTTGTTTTCGAGCTTTTTGTGCTCGTACAACTCTAGCTAGGCCTAGAAATATGTTAACATTGTAGTTATCTATTGTAATAGCATTAACATAAATATATCCTTGAGTTGCGTGACCCATTACATATTATAAAAGCTTTCAAGGCATGAGGCAGGAGAAGCGTGTGCACGAAAAAATTAAACCCTGGTTAGCACTTACGAGCATACGAAATGAACTACGTTTTTGCATGAATATTAATGACTCATGCAAATACATTTACAATCTATTCGACCTCGAGTAAAGTTCCAAGTTCCTCCTGCTCTCTATTCATGAGTCAATAGAAGAACTTTAAAACTGTACCCAAACCCAATAATAAGTGCGAATACAGATAATAGGCTCATTACTTCCAAAGATAGAAAGACTAAAGTAAACCATGCGGTTAGCACTTTGTAGAAAAATAGAACTCTCAAGAAGTTTTACTGTAACGTAAACTTACCGTATATGATCCAACGTGTCGATACTTGGACTCAATCCACCGTGCAAGCAAAAAATTTGCGAGTCGACGAGGGCAGTCAGAGGTAAATAGTCAAACAAGTCTGTGAAATACTTCCATACATTTGCATTTCCGTACTTCCGAAGACATTCATCGTAGAAACCATAGACTTGAGTAATTTGACGGGATTCATGATTTCCTCTTAGAATCGTGATACGGTCCTTGTACCTTACTTTCAGAGCCACTAACAGTGACACGGTTTCAACACTAGAAAGAAAGAAAACAACAGAAAATAAGATCAGGTCAATGGCTCGTTGGCTCGTGTAGTCGTCGTATCAAATTACAACTCCTAACCACTTAGGTTTTGCTGGATATTGACACATTTCCAATACAAATACACATAGCTTCATATGTATTAATCTTATCCTAGCAAAGCCTACACTGCTGCTTTTAACCCCGTCTCAGCAAAGTCCCATTACCATCCCATGCCAGGACCACGAGTCAGAAACGAAAATAATACTCTCGCACTGAATCATCACGGAGAAGACATAAATGCATACATCTGTACAGTACGGGCTTATGTAAGTAACTAATACATATGAAATGAGATGAATGGTGAATCCCTAACTGACAAGGTTATAAGTTACAAATCCCGAATGACGATTACTACTCCCTATATTGAAACAAATACGATTCTATGAAACCATCAACCTCTCTAGTATCGCTTTCCATGTTCCGCGTCAATCACAAACGAAATTCTATCCTTCGTATCAAGTTAAATCGGGTATCGGTATCACTGCAAAAACTGTTTGCTACGTTACGTACGTTACTTATTTATGGTCAAAACAAGTCAAATCGAAGGTTGGACACGAGTAGAAATGAGAAATGCGCTAAAGACTCTAACTGTGGCCCGTGGCTGTATTGGTTGCTGGCATCTTAATAAATTACAAATGATGTCTTTGGTTTAAGGTTCACTCGTGAAAATTTAAGTTAAAAATTAATCGAACTGCCTGCCAGACTTAGCATTCAGCTTTAGCGTTACTCGGTCAAAGCATAGAAAATGGAAATAGCTGGGGCTGGGTACCCTATTTTAGGACGAATGAAATGAGTATATATCCCTATCCCTATATACAGTCGGTACCTCCTCGAATAATTTTCTTACGTCATCGTTATCAGTTATCACGCGCTAGTCAAAAGCTTCTTTTACTCCTGGTCTTTGATTGTTGACACAATAAAAATGAAAGTCATGGACCAAAGTTTACCTGTAATAACCTCGATCGACATAGTCCCCCATGAACAGGTAATTAGTATCCGGACTTCTTCCACCGATTCTAAATAACTCCATGAGATCATGAAACTGGCCATGAACATCTCCACAAACGGTTACGGGACATTTCACTTCTTGTACATTCGATTCGTTGGTTAGAATCTCCTTAGCCTGGAAAATGAAAGTATACGATTTTAATTACAAAATCTGTAAGAGATGCACCAGAATGAAGTTCATGATGGACAAAACTTCCGCAGCGCTACGATACTCAAAACTCAAGAAGAGCTAAAATGCAGGCTATAATCATAAATTCTACGGTTCATCATCTGCATTGACTGGTATCACTACCAGCTAAATGTGTGTACAATTCCTAAGAAAGTAAAATGAATGAATGGTATAAATGGTAACATAACACTCTCACTAATAATAAGAATCGGTAGAAATATACCACAGACCAGACCAGAACAACTAAAAATATTATCTCAAATCGATGCATTAGTACATCCATGCAACACGCAATTAAAAAAGCAAATATCAAGTTACGCCATGCAAGAAAAGGATATAAAGACATCGACGTAACAATATATGCAGGTACAGGTTACATCAATCAAACCAAAAAGAAGAGCTCACAGCCGAGGTTTTATTTTACTTCCTATGTCGATTATTCTAGTCGAAATTCACATGCAACATGAACAGAACAAGGCTACAGAACAAACCGCATTTGCAAAATTACAAATTACAACATAGATAATGGCTTCAAAGGCATGACTCGCGTCGTCGGATCCGAAATCCGAAATCAGGAAGAAATACCTTTTAGCTCTATTGCATGCAAAGGTCGAATCAACCGAGGCATTTTTTGGTAGAGCAGGGAGGGACAGGACATTCAGTACAGTGTCCAGACAATAGATAGACCATCCAATTAAAATTACTAACATGTAAGAACTTTGCATTTGGTATCTTAACTTAATTCGTCCTGAATACACACATACCTACACAAGGGGCATGTATGTATTTAGGTACTAACTGCAGTTTATCTAATTAGGTAAGTTTAATATTGGCAATGAAAACTCAAATGAACTTTATGTTATCATTAATTACGATTCACGATGACCTTTGACGTCTTGCCTCATCAACACAGGTCAAACTAGAATATCTAAGTTCCACGTACGCAACTTAATAGTCAATATTATTAATTATTAAGTACCCGAAATTCGGGTTTCCAATTCGAAGCTTGGCTTATACACAGCTCGGCTGTAATTATACTTATTACTTATAAGTTATTATATAATAACATGTCAGCTAACAGCTAATTTACATAAACAGCAGTAAAAGAACGTCTTCTGTTCTCGTAAGAAAAAGCTGGGACCCTCTTCAGGTGAATTTACCCGATAATGGACTACCCCAGTACCCAGTACACCATTCGTTTCAACTTTAACGTAGGAAACTTTTAAGTCCACCTCTCCACCCATCATGTATCATCATTCATTGAAACTCACCAGGTCGCTAAAATGAAGTGCCTTGGCCTAGGCAGAGCATGATTCTTGTCATACAAAATGACTTGTTTTGCGTCTGATTTGGACAACCGAAATGGAAGATCCGCGATCAAAATGTAAATTTCCAATTTACTAGACTTTACTGCTATTTTGCCAATAAAATTTAGTTGGCACAAGCAAGACCAAGACATGGAGATTAAGGCTCAGGTCAAGATCATTCTGTATCCAACTTCAACTAATCTTAAGTTCCAATTTCCATTATATTAGTAAATTCGTCCTTAAAGCAAACACCTATTTAACACTGAATTATAAAACGAGTAGATAAAATTGCAAGTCTATTACTTTTATAAAAATTAATTTAATCTCAGCTGACGTATACTGTACTAATAGAATTGTCATTAGTATGAATGAAATTACGAATTTATACTTTGTCGTGTTTGTTGATTGATATATTGATATCGTATTTACAGGCCAGGTTCAAGAGCAATGCCTCACAGTCACAATTTAGCTGTTGTTGGCAGAATTCTTAACTGTCTGACGATTTGCAAAAACTAACATTGGTTTAGGAATGGTTAAGTTATGTAGTTAGAAATTAACATGCAATCAAAGAGCACCTACAATCTAAAACATCATTAATCATTACGTTATTAGTTAATACTAAAGCGGTATCACCTTCACATAGTTTGCAGCAGTGACCGCTTTAATGATTTAATTAATCATCATCGTTCACCACCAGTAGCGCGCCAGTATGATTAGTTGTTATTGTTAGTCAGTTAGTTAGTCATTCAAACAATGCACACGATGACGTAACACTCAACGTAATACATACAGGAATTTCAATAAGACATGTTTCGTCAGCCACAATGACCTGTAGATACTCACCTTCTCACAAAGCGTCTTGACCTGACCCTCAGATAACTGCTTGCACTCATTTAATTGCTCCACCCAAGCGTCGAGCTCTTTCACGTTGATTTTGTCGTCCATGGCGCGAAGGGGGGGTTTTCAGGAAATGGGTACACGTAAGTTCGGCGGGTGCCTTGGGTCGGAGTGCTGCCTCTTGTTCCGCCGGCCACTCAACGGATATTTCCGGGGTCAACTGATGAGTGGGTGTCGGGCTCTGTTCAGGATTGGAGCCGTGACTGTGACTGGGTAGCAGAGAGAGCAAAGGAAGAAGAGGAATCTCACGAAATCAGAAGCATACACAACTGAAGTTTTTTCTGACTTGAGCCTTTCGTCAGGAGCAATGGCGTCGAGTCGGGAGCGGCGGTCGATGGACTGATCTCTACTCAACAACCACCTCTCACATTTCTCTGATGCACACTCCACAGCGGCTAGGCTAGAAGTTTGTGGCAGGTGGCTCGGGCTATAAGGCAAACCTAGATCTCGGGCTATAGCAGCACCTGTCGTAGACCACGTAAGAGTTTGAAAATCTAATCTGCTAATTAAAAATCCAGTTTTACAAAACTCAAAATTTCATTTTACTTTCTTTAAAAAAATACCTTAAAATACAAGAAAACGAGCGCAACAAGGGAGCTGCACATTTTGTTGGTAAGTTTTTTTTTGGAAAACTGCGTTAATTTTGTTCATTTTTATGTAGTTCCCGGTGGTTTCCTAGTGTGTGTGTTTGTTATTGTGTATCAAAAGCTTAATTCACAGTCCTATAGCCACTTTTTAATAATAGGGTCTTTGCGCAGTCTTCTAAGGTCAGGTCATGATTTTGTAAAAAACTCCGTCCAGATGAATTCTTTGACATTTTTTGGTAATTAGCTCTCTACTAGTTGCTAATTGTTCTAAACGGCAGCAGAGCCGCTATAGACGCTGTTTTGACTTGTATGAAGAAATAAGTTGAGATCGTTTTCTTGTGACCTGATCTGACACGCGTTGATCTGATCTTACAATTTTGCTAATTTGGAATTTTTACGACATGAGACATGAAATACGACATATAAATTCCGAAGCACCCAAATCCAAAAACAGCTAATTTTTGCTCATCAATAATATTTTCTATTTTCCATTGTAATCTGGTTTACGCGCCGAAATTAAAAATTGAAAAAATTGGCGCTTTGAATTTCAAGTTCAAACTCTCATGGTTTTCTATTGGATTGGGGGACGCTAAGATTTTGATGTTGATTTCTTATTGATACGAAATTATTCCGGTCAACATTTTAAATTCGCATTTCGTGTAAAAAATAGATTTCACAAAAATACAGCTTTTCTGAGATTTTGAGATAGTGACAATAAAATAATCCTTAAGATTTCCCGAGTCAAAAAAATTAGTAATAATGCACAAGATTAGCTCCTTATCAAATTATATAAAATTCTAGACTCATCATAGATGTAACAAAAATACAGCTTGGTAGCCTTTATGGAGTGAATTTGGATTACAGCTTTCTGAGATTTTGAGATAATGACAATAAAATAATCGTAAAGATTTCCCGAGTCAAAAAAATTAGTAATAATGCACAAGATTAGCTCCTTATCAAATTATATAAAATTCTAGACTCATCTTAGCTGCCACCCAAGCCTACCACACGTTCCGGCTATCTTTTTGGCTGTTTTCGTGTGGGTGGCACTGAGCCAGGAGAGTAGTATAGCCATGTTTTTTTTACAGAATCATCTCCAAATATACTGAAAGTAAAGGTCCTTCCTACTACACCGATATACCTGTTCTGTTCCATCCATGTGACTGCTATGCATTGAGGTTTTTCCTGATGTCAAACTAATTTCATTTTGCAGAACTAAATTGAAGCTAAGGGAGAGAGCATAGCACTAACCAGTCCATTCATACACACAATAAGCAGAAGAGAGCATCATAATTCCATCTAATTTGAACTGGTTTTATGTAACCAAAAACCAAGCTATATTCATACTCATAGTCATAGATAGTAGGTAGCTAACATAGATCTTTGCATGATGAAAAGGGTGTAAAGTATCATCATTTATACCTACACATTTCGATTTCATCAAAATCCGACCGCATAGTACGGAGGCTTAAATAGGTGCTCATCAATCGGTCAATTTTTACAATTGGCAAATGTTTTGTTATTTTTGATTTGAATCCATTCGTACGGTGTAGAAACCGAAACCGATGACTAATTACAGCCGAACATTAGTAAACAAAACGTTTTATTTATATATTGCGTATTGATTATGAATTAGGTAATTTTTTCTTGCTCCGGTCAGCATCTTTCTGATGCGTTTTGGCCTCGTAAACCGAGACCCTAGGCTATTTTTTGCAATTCAAAGTCATTAGCATTGCTCTATTTGATAAGTATCAGCCATCAACCCTGTTCTATTTGTACTTTACATTTTAGAAATGCTTGAAATAGCGCCAATAATGCCTACGTCTTCGGAGAAGCTTCCTCAATGAATTGATAGCATTTTATTGTGTCTTGCGAAATAGGATTGACCTAACCCAACCTAACTTGGCTTTATTCCAAGTCGGCTCAGGCAATATCCTGTACCTATGCTGATGCCCATTTTTCTTGGCCTTGATGCGTTCAAATACACTTAATTTATTAGATCAAAACTGTAAGCTCAAGCTCAAGAACCTATTGAACTTTGAACTCGATCCCTCGCCACGTGAAACGCAAAAAATGCTTATTTCAGTGGCGTCCAGTTTGTGTAGGTTAAGAATGGCGGCCTTGGCCGTGCTATGTCGATGATGCTTCATCCAG
>VNWX01001172.1:0-16337 GCA_009869905.1 Ceratophysella communis
CCAAGTAGACGATTTTCATGGTTGGCCTATTTCTCATGTTTCGTATATTTAGTACAGCTCTGCGACTTGCGACCCAAATATAATGAATATACGGTTCGTTTATTTATTATCTGCTATAATTTCTGATATTTAGATTTAGTTTGTAGTTTAGTATAAGACTCGCATTTTACTATAAATATTAGCCTTATTGTTTAGAATTATAGAAATACTTCCAATACTCCTGCGCATCATTGTTCGATGAATTTGTCAATTTTAAGCTTTTAAATTGCCGTTTCCCGAACTGCTGTTTTAATAGAATATAGTTAGTTGGTGATCATGACTTTTTTCGATCGACTTTCCTATCGTATTTTTTTTTCTTAATAGAATATAGAATAATAAGCAGGTTTATTTAACTGAGCTAATGTTAATTTTAGATTACTGCTATTTGTTCAATACTTACACAACACAAAAATATCCTATTCGCCCATGTTTGCGTTCTGTGTCTCGATGAGTTGACTATAAAATAGGTTTTGTCCCGGGCATTTTAGTTGAAGGCCTTGTCTGGTACTGTTGAATCTAGGTTTGTGTACTGGATACTAACAACCCTCGTTATGCCAGAATTTTCTTGTTTAATTTTAGATTAGAAGTATATTTAAGTAAATTTATTTTAGTTGATGTTCTTGACGCATTAATATTTGCTACAAGCCGACTTCGAACACTCTTTTCTCAAGTCCAATGTATCTGTTACTATTTGCTATCCTCTCACTACTTGTGCCCAGAATCAAATGAACAGAACAAAATATTGAATAAAACAAATGAAATTATCATCAATGCTATGAGCTTGGCGAAGTTCGATAATTTGATGCTGAAATGCAGTCCATACTATACGTACTCCGCGTCCTATAATGCTAATGGTCCTGACTGAAAGCTTTATAGGTAGGCAATAAACCGCACTGCAACTGATCATCGAATTTTCTTGCAGAAGACCGGCCATAATTTATTCAAAACATCTATCATCATCATCATCATCACCATACAATCAATCAATTTAGGTACAATGTGGACGTTTGGCAATTAATTCAAGGAAACCAGAATGGCACAGTGCTAATAAATTTCTCGGAATACAGTTCGGACGTTATCGTTATCCAGCGTTACACGTTATCATGATAGCTAGAATTTCAAAGCAAAACAATTTTGTTTCTCTCGTCCAACACAGCAATACGATCTTCTTTGAGGGTGGTCACGTTGATGGGATTGAAGGCTTGGTGTCCCGGTGGCTTGGTGATCGACCTCACGTGGCTTCCAGTCGCCCTGACCACACGGACGGCGTCAATTCTGGGAGTCACAAATCACGACGTTGTCACAGAGGTCCATGGCAAGCCCAAGAGGACATCTGAGTAAGCCATCAGGAATCAGACGCCGTTTGTGACAGAGATCCGAGTTGAAAGCCAGAACGGTTGAGCTGTTTGTGTCCGACACGTAGATTCTGGTTCCTAGAAAATAGACAAGCAGATGGGTATATATTAGAATAATGGTTCTTTCAAGGGATTATGGCTGCGCTCTGGCATTCCCCAAACCCGGTCCACCATTCCCAATTCATAATATCGCCGTGTCGCTTTGAAACGATTTGAATTTACGACATGGTAAGGCATAAAAGTTACATGTAAGGCGCCAACTGCGCTTTAATTTTTTAAGTGCTATGGTCATTGCGATGTGATCAGATTTAATTCGCTATTCAGCTTATGAGCTGAACAAAGAGACATAAGAAAACAGAAAACCTGGCATACCTGCACGATTAAAAGTGATGTCATGGGCAAAGACTAATTCTCCGACTACTCCTGAGTACTCCTTTGGTACAGACTCGTCCAGGTTGCATTTCTTGATGAAGCCGAATTCGGAGTCGAAGAGCTGAACACGCCAATTTCCAGAGTCCGTCACTGCGATAAAGCGTCCATCATGAGAAACAGCCACGCTCCAAGGATAGCGGAACTCCCCATCGCCCCGTCCGAACGATCCGAAGTAAGTCACGAACTCTCCGTCCAGCTTGAAGATGCAAATACGATGGTTATCTTTGTCAGCGACGAAGAGGCGCTCATGGAACAGCGTCCACCGCGATTCCAGTTGGTGCAATAAGACAGCCTGGCCCACGTCCATGTCCGCCAAAGCTGAACAGAAGCACGAAATTGCCCTTGCGGGGTTTGAAGCAACGAACCTCGTGGATTCGGGGATAGGACACGTAAATCTGAAACAAAATGAATAAGGAACAGGTACGTTAGTACAAGTTCTAATTTTCTTGACAATAACACAAGATGAATTTATAGGAAACTTAGTATTTACCTTTCCTGTGTCGACATCACAAGCTAACCCATAGGGCCTGCAGTTAACATCCGGGGAAGGCAGGTCCATGCATGCGTAGTTGGGCATATTGAAGTTATCCCAGACAAACCTCGACCTCTTTTCCTCCGTTGATAGCCAATTGTCCACTACTGCAGAGCTGTCCAGAGAGTGCGGAGGAGTCGAAGGCATGCGATTAAGTTTGAAGCGAAGGGTCAATTCGCCGACTTCCTGGGTTTCCATCCATGTGTTGCAGGCAAACTGGCGAAGCTCTGGATCCTCCTGCTGCGCCTGGTCTGCTTCCGACGCGTGCCCATCCAATGATGCTGAGTCATGGTCGGCAATGGGGAGTGGCATCGTAACCAGCTTCGTGCTTCCAACGGTTTGGAGTTCCTCAACGATTCTCTGCAACAGGTTGAGGACCGGAACCTGCACCACTGGTCGTCCTGTTGCTTCCTGTTGCTGCTGTCCAGTTGACACAGTTGATAATGGCTCCTAGCAAAAGGGCAAAATTAGTGTATTAGTAAACGTGTACAGTCACCAGCAATGGCCACGGCCACTGATCTCTAGTTAGAAGTCACATTGCATTTCATAAACGCAAATCATACCTGTTGCTTGTCCATTGATGTGATGCTTCTTGGTTCCTAATAGTACGAGGTCGATGGTACTGGTCTTCCAGTACTGTTCGATGGATGTTGGCTGCTGCTGATGGTTGGTAGTGCTGACCCAGGCTGTCCCAAATGTCAGGGGTCCGGTTGTGATTCTCTGATAAACTTGGTCCTCAGGGTCCAGGGATTCAGCGTAAAGTTGTCCAGGTGAAGATAGCCAGAGTTACGTTCCGGTCGAGAGTAGAGCGAAGAAGAAGCTGTTTCCAGTTTTCGGTCGCCTTTTTATACCCCGGCTTTGGGTTGGAACTTGCAAAAGTTGAGGGGGAGGGTCCGCCATGCTCTTAACATGAAGACTTATACTAAAAGGTACCCTAGTATGGTACATCGCGAGAACGGAAAATAGAAATCCACCAATCCCGTGAGAGTCATGACCGGCCTCCGATGGCTTAACGACTTCCGGCGCTACTGCAGTTTCCGATGCTACAATGCTAAAGTTGACTACACCTTTCTCAGGTACCTTGCACCGATAATGACCCTGAATTCTTATTGGTTACTTCCACAAATGGCTCTTAAAGCTATGCTCTGTCCTTGAGCTGAACTAGTGGCTGGAAGTGTGCTGCTAGTGGTCCCTCAAAGGTAAACATGATCGGGTTATTTATTTAGCAAGCTGATCTTGATTTAAAACTATACGCTTCCTATAGCTAGCTTAAATTGCTTTAAAGCAATGGAACAACGGCTTTGAGAAGTTAAACGCTTCTGTCTTTCATATTTTTAACTATTAATTAATTAAATATTTTTCATTGAACCGAACTGTATCTAGGGTATTATTTTTGTATTTCAAAGTTAGAATCGGGACTTTCTTCTATCGCAAAATTTTATTGTTTGTGGGACATTCCAAGCGTTTCTAACTTCGGTGAGCATCTCACAAGGATTCCATTAATTGGACATAAACTTTATAAAATTGATCTCAAATCCCTAAAACATGTTTCATATCATTTCGAAGGGTTTCTGAATTTTTACTAATCTATTTGTTACAACTATTACTGATTTTAAGTAGCTTAGCACAGAAAAAAGTAAACGAAGTAATTGAAGATACCTACCAGGTATAGCGTCATAAAATTTCCTGCAACTATCACCGTTAAAAAATGAAATCCTTCACATGTGGAATTTCGAACTATGTATGACTGTGAACTGTCTCGCTGCTTCCTTTACTTCAAAAAAGTTAATTTGCATGAAGGGTCGATAAATTTTACTTGCGATTCGAAATATTGGTACTATCAGCTTTGATTTTCTTCTTTCCTCTCCAGTACAAATTCAGACTCCATGGCGGTAGCATCTTGACACATTTTCTCCAAAGACGTAGGTAATTGTTTATACAATAACTGACTAAACCTCAAATTTTCGAAATGGAGACTGCACCCCCACCCCCACCCAGAATTATGGAATCCCTTGCTGAGCTGGGAGATTTTTTTGCAATTCCGCAAAAATCTAGTTACCTGTGTGAATTTACCGGACGCCAAATCAAACAGGAAAATGGACAATGTCACTTGCTTCCACCGGAAGATCATGTTGGACCCCCGCCGCCCAAAGGTAAATTTCGATTTCTGATGGTGATAACATGTGCCTTTTGATAAAGCATTCATTTAGCGATGTATTAACCCTTTAAGGTTGTGAAGTTTTCGTTGGATGCTTGCCGAGGGAGATGACCATATCCGCTTTGATCCCAGTTTTCGATAGCATTGGGAAAATGTATACCCTTCGGCTCATGATGGACTTCAGTGGCACCAATCGTGGATATGCATTCGTGACTTATTACACTCCTCAAAATGCCCGCCGTGCTGTTGAAATGCTCAATGGATATTGCATCCGGGACGGTAAGCTTTCAAATATTTTTTCGAGTCGATTTGAGCATATTCGTGACACGCGACCAGCCACCATGTTAGAAAATTATGCTTCTTCATATCAATTATTGTTACAGGGCACCCAATGGGCGTCGTGATGTCAGTTGACAACAATCGCTTGTTTGTTGGTGGGTTGGAAAGACACAGGACTGAAGCAGAAATATTCGAGGCTCTGTCTAAAGTCACTGATGGAATCGTTCGGGTCATTGCTTATTCTAGGATTTACCAATGGAGCTCTCAATGAATGGAGAAATCGTGGCTATGCTTTTGTGGACTATGAATCTCACAGGTATTGATTAGCGTCATTAATTGTCTTACCGAGATAATTTTGAGCCTTGAGCCGCATTTTAGAAACGCGTATTTTTTTTTACAAATTTGTTTTCAGAGCAGCAGCAAATGCCCGTCGAAAACTTATTCGAGGAACTGTTGCCCTATGGGAGAACTGCTACGTGAATGTTGACTGGGCTGTGCCAGAATTCAAGGTAAGTAAATTGATAGTGTAATCAGTAATCAGCTATTTTTAACTGACATTCTAGTATTGGAATTATGCAAATTATTATCTTATTTTATGTCAGGTGAAACGTCTTCTGGTGAAGAAGTTGAATTTGTCCACAACTGAAGCGACTCTTCATAAAATATTCGATGAGCATTCTGATTCAGGAGTCATTTCAGTTCATAAAATACTGTCGAATGCATTTATTACATTCAAGTCAATTATTCAAGCTGAAAAGGCAAAGCTTGCTTTGCATCATTCGGAAATTGAAGGAGCAGTTGTGGATGTTCTTTGGGCTAAACCTCCAGCTAATAACGAAAACATAACGCCGTATATTATGCATAATTCATTTGCGGGTCAACCTACTTCGCATAGTCTTTTGGGTACTCCTCCTCCTGGTCCTGGTAAGGAAGATTGGAAAACTTTAAAGCGACGGAAAATTGAAAATGACATAAAATATACATATACATGCCTTCATGTTTCAGGCTATTTTCCTACGGATTATCAGCATCACCGTGAACAGACTCGAGGAACTAATAATGCTCTGCATGGACTCCTCTATCCACCGTTTCAACAATCTGGAGGATACCGTTACCGGTAATACGCATTCCTAGCTATCGAAGTATGAATTTGCTTCATTCATGGTTTTCTACAATTATATAGACTAAACCGACTGCATCCAAATGCCCATCATCATGTGCAGTTACATGCTACTTCAAATGTTGTCCATGGCCCACGCTACCATATTGATCATGATCAACAACTCCTGTTTCCAGCTCCAGTTGTTTTCGTGAGTTGCTAATGTTTTTGACTTTGGTGGTTTATTAAGTGCTTTAACTACGAAACGAAATTTCTTATGCATTACACATTAGGACCCTTCTCCTGCTCCGCAATTCGGACCCCCAATTACAAGTAATATGGCCGTGCCAGTCCTTCGACCCGTTGTCGTCGCGTCAAATATTGAGCCTAGCGAGGTAATCCAATTCTAACCAGTCAATTAGAGCGTTTTATCTAGAATGTATTTATCGATTTGAACAGGTTTTGAAAAAGTTGTGTCGTGAGCAGCGTTGGGGTGAACCGATTTATAATACTGAAACTGTTACGGTTCAAAATGTGAAGTACTATCGAGGGCAGGTGGGTGACATGTGACATTTAAAATCCAAGTGTGTTTAAAAATTTCTTATGCCAAAGTATTAAATATTATTAAATTTCCCCAATTTCAGATATCCGTCCCACATCATTCTTCTGGTCCAAGATACTGCCGAAGCGAAGACCTATTTCGTAACTATACTATGGCTTGTGAGAATGTGGCTAATGTTATGCTCGCCATTCTTAATTCGGAATTGAGTAATGATGGACATGGACAACATCAGGAACCAGAACCAGAGCCTTTGGTTCCTGTCGAAGAAATAGGCGCTTATGTTGAGAATAATCTGGCTCCAGAAGCTGCTTGAGCGCTCTGAAGCTTATACCGACTACCTCTGATCTTTAAGGCATTGCTTTCCCGGAAATTTCGCTAATCAAAATTTGTTTATTGATGATTTACGTACTTTTGAGTTTTTGACATAATATTTCGTTGTACCTATCTCGTAGGAGTTATTTATTATTATTATTATACATGCTAATTTTTTAAGCAATTGTGACTTTTGTTGTTTTCCACAGTTCGCACAACAAGGCCGCTTGTTTGGCTATTGATCTTCTCAAATTTTTCTGGGGAAGGCTTGCTGAATATTATATTCCTACTTTGTTTCGTTTTATAGATATTCAGATATTCTCATAGTTATTAGTATTAATAGTATAAGCATTTAAGTACAGTAGACACCGTATATATAGACATTGCTGTATTTACTGGACTTTACACTCGACCTACCAATAATACACTCTAATTCAAATTAATTACCAATATGCAAGTCATATCCGTTTCGATTCAAATCATTGGCCCGATATACACCTTAAACTGTTGTCAATTTATACCAATTATGCAAGTTGCTGAAAATCAACATATGCTGAAACAGAATTTCAATCATTGACTGGACTTGCCAATTGAGTCTAATGAAGTGGTATTTATCGATATTGCCAAATGAATCGTTCAAATAGCTTCGAAAATGGTAATTACTTTTGATCGTCTGGATAACGCATTTCACGTTTAAAAATCTGAGACGCCCGGACCAAGTCAGCAGAAGAGGCTTGCTGCTAGCCTGTTACATTACGTATATAGCTAGCTAGGCTGAGGCTTAGGACACAAGGCTACGCGCAAGTTCAAGAGCTAGGCTTCCTGCACTGCGGCCTCAAAAATCCTTCCTTTTTTTTCTCTAGCACGAATTCTTATTCGTGTGTGCACTTCGACTTCGACGAGGCGAGGGAAGTGGTGTGTTTTTATTGAACTGACGACGGACACCGATTTGAATTTTTATTACTAAAACTTCTTTCTTTCCAGAACTTCATTTAAAATTTATTAAGGTAAAGGTAAGAAATTATTTAAACCTTTTTGTTGCGCCTGGCTCGAGGATTTATTACGTGTAGTGTACGAAGAGTTATTTCCATTGTCAACTTAAATCTCGTATTGCTTATCTATATTTACCTGAATGAATTGTTGATTGTATAGATGCTGAATTGAATGTGTAATCTGCAAGATTTTTTCCCTCGCTTCGAGCTTTTGTACATTCAGCATTAGAGGTTGTATATTATTTTGTATGTACGAGATGATTTGAGAATTATAGGCGTAGAGCCCGCAAAAAATTAAATTGATCCAGGATACTAGCACATGTGACACGAGCTGATTAATGTATTTCTACTATGAAGATAGGATACATTGATGGATATAAGGATTCACTTTGATTGTGGACTTTGTGCTGGAAGCAAGTTTTAGTTACGGTCGGTGCGAATCGTAATAACTTATCATTTTTACTAAATATTTGCACTTACGCGACTACACGTTCGCATTTATCATCGTGTCACCGTATTCAGTGAGGATATTTAGCTGTCAACTGTGTACCCAGCACGTTTCTTAAGCGGGAGTTGTCCCATGTTCGTTTATATAAATATTAAGCTAATTGTGATTGTAATTGTGGTTTGATTTACAGATTGACTCTGATGATACTGCTCTTCCAAGCACAAGTTTTACGTTGATGACATTTTATATACCCTGACATGGAATATTGACGTTGTTGGCCATATGAGCTGAGGAAAAACTGAAGTTAAATTCAAATTGAAGCTATCCTTCTATATTGGATTCACATTTTATTTGGATTTGGAAAAATAATTGACAAGGTAATTCAAATCAGCTACCGTTTGAAACGATCATTATTTAAGAAGGCTCGTCAATTGGTTGTTGCATTCATGGTTCGTTTAACCCTGACTTTAGAATAATCTAGAGTAAACAGAATGACTAGAAAATGTCGGGTTTAACCTAGAGTCATGTGTTGTTTCAAAAATGTTCTTCTACAATAATGGACAAGCCTTCTAAAGTGATGAACAACAAATATTAAAACATTAAAATATTCGAATATCGAACGTATTTCTGGCTCGTAAATTATAAATTACGATCGAGTCTCATGTGATCGTCGATGTGACGTTTATATAGGAATACTGCGTACAGCGTAGGTACTGCCTAGGTATGTAAGATTTTAGTGTAGATAGGTACCTGTATTAGAACTGAATGAGTACCTTTCATAGGTAGTGCTGAATTATGAATTTTGTGTTATGAGACACCAAGTAATTTCGTTCAGTTTTGTGTAAACAATTGCGACATTTTGAGCTTCCAGAAATCGAAAAATGAAACAATCGTGTATACTTATGCTATGCTTATGAGTATTATGAACAAATACTCAGGATAATTTGGTGTAAGTATTATGTACTGAAAGTGAATGAAGTGAATTGGTAATGCTCAAGAAGCCATGGAATGCCGGGTGCTTAATGTGTGACACGCATCGAAAAAGTAATACTACTCTCAAAAGGGAGATAAAGGCCAGTTTTTGATTTTGTCATTGTAAATAAAGTAAACCAGTGCAGTAAAGGGACGGATATGAAATATGAAACCAAAGCAAAAACAGTACTGTTAGTTATGTGATTACAACAACTTACCTACTGCAACCTTATTATTCTAGTGAATGTCATTCTGAGGACTCGATAACGATTTGGAAGGAACTATCTCAATCAGTGCCGTGACCACAGTGTGGAAATGTGCTGCCTATCAGCCGTGTGACTTGTGAAGTGAGGTGAATATGATCAATAGTGATCAGATCATTAATTATTCTTGCTGGGCATTTGCAAATCTGAACACGCTGTTGGTTTCTGTTCATGCTAAGCTTGAGTTAATTCACATCACAACAAAATTGTGAATCCCAACGTGTGCGTTATATTTTCGTGGACATTCTTTGAAACTGGGATTCAGTGCACAGTGCATGTGGTAGTACTTTATACGTACTTTTGACTTTTGAAGAGCGTTAGAGCGAGTTCAGACAAAAACAAGACACAATAGCTTTTAAATTGTGATCTTATTCACGTGTTTGGAACTTGTGATTTTTAACTTTTGGCATTAACCTGGTATTTTGTCTGTGTAAGTGTACTCCAATCTTAAGCAGACGCTTAAGATTGGAGTCTATCTGAAACCACAGTAGATATATTTCATGTTAATAGATTGAGCTAACTTTAACTGTTGTTGCGCTAAGGGTATACGCATATTATAAATCATAATCAAGTAAATAATTCGAACGAGAATCAAAAATTTTATTTGGAGCACAGATGTAGTTTCTTGCATGGCTGCTTAGTCAGCCTCCTTTCAGCTCAGCAGCAGGAAGACGAATATGATAACGTCGACGCTTAATTTATTCTGCGTTGCTTAACATTTTTAGACGGTCAATACCCGAGAACTTGATTATTTATAAACGCGTCTTTTCCTTTTTGTACTCAAGTCAATTTTTATCATTATTACAGTATTTGATGGCAAAGCAATTTTACTGTTTTTAAGTCACAAGTTTTCCGCAACTGAAGGCTTTCTTTCGTATCGAAAATGACCCTGTCCCTGTACCTACTTAATCGTCTTAAAACTTAAAGGTATTGATTGTAGTCAATTGCCTTAGATTCTCATAAAACGAGGCGTTTTGTAGATAATATCAATGTAGCATTTTTTTGTTTCTTGGAGATATGTATATGGCTGGATTGGAATTCAAAGTACTCACCGCGGCGGTCATGAATGATGTCTTAATTTCATAAAGCGCAGAGGCGGCCATGTAAATTCTACGGAAATAGGTCTATTTTCGTTTAGAAGATTTATAAATGTCCGAAAATGAGCTTCATGGTGTATGTCAGTTGCTACATTGCTAGTACATAGTATGCAAATTTAGAAGCACAGTAGTCATAAATACTAGATTCAGGGAATTAGACAAAGTATGGATCGGAGCGGAGTTGACATTGGCATTAGAAGACCGAGGCAGAGAATCGCGCACAGCCCATGCTGTCCAAGAGCATAAAAATCGGGCTCTCCGAAAACGCAGAAACCCTGTGCTGAGCGTTGAACCCGGGTTCGGATTTTTTCGCTCCTCGTCTCTGCCTGTCCCACCAAACGAGCCTGGTACCCGTATTCGAGCTTTCTCGTCTCTCAACTTCAACTCTCAGCTTCAGCTAGCGGCAAAAGCCGAGAACGGGTTTTTGGAATTTTTTCCCACATTTCCAAAAATGCTGCCTCTCCCTCTCCCGGATTCTAGACCCCCCATCCGAATTTTTAACTTAGATTCCGCCAATCCGCTCCGATTTCCTCTCACAACAACAGAAGCAGCCAGCTCCCAGCAGCCTTTTTGCTTTTAGCTCGGAAATGACATGACCAAATCCGCCCCAAAATGCATAATAGCAATAGCATAACAATTTTCAGTTGTCTCTGATCCAGGCTCCAGCACTTGCCAGAAGAACGCATAATTTCAACTATAAAATCGGGGTTACGCTTAAATTTCAAGCCTACTTAACATTAGCTCTGTAAATAATAGCACCTTTACTTATTTCTGTAAGAACCATTATTATTTTATTATGGGATTCGATAAAATTTCAATTCCTATCCAGGTTCATTCTATCATTAAAGCAGGCTTCATTTTTAATTGAACTTGTGTAAAGTCAATCTCCGTTAGGTTAGGGTTTAGGCTAAAAAAAAAGTGTGACTGAGCATTCAGAACTTGATGTATAATTTACATTATATTTGTGCAAAATTCAATGCACGTATCTTAAAAATATGGTATTCCGATTTCCGCGAAAAAATCCCAGTATTCAGTAAGAAAGAGTGTAATTAATCATGTCCTAAATAAGTATTTCTGTTCTGTTTCTTTTCAGGATTCAACGAAACCAATTTCTTTTTACTGTATATGGATTTGGATTGTGAAGCGTACTTGCAGAAGTGCACGGGTTTCGTTTTTTAAAATAATCACAGGAGTCAGCTTTTTATTTTGAGAGCAAATGCCTCGAACTACACGATCTGTAGCGGTATGATTTTCAAAGTTAACTAATTCACTGCTAAATATAATTACATAGAATTTACAGAGATGTATTTTATTTATTGAACAGACTGCTATTCGTAAGAAGTTTAAGGAGGAAGAGTCTTCAGATGAAGATCCAGCGGCAGCGGACAGTTCTGGGAGTGACTTAGATTCTGATCTGGAAGACCCAGATTCTATCGAGGTGCCTGGTGGTGGAAAAACGCTGAAGGAGGTCGAACAGAGTGCTGCTACGGCTCCCCTCATCAAGCAAGAGCCTACCGAATCCAGCAGCAGTTTCCCGTCCTCGTCAAAGCAGATTTCAGATGTCAAGCCCGAGGTTCTACCCGATATCAAGCCTCCGCTCAAAGTCGACCCACCCGACTTGGTTCCTGTGGGACCTGGGACGTCAAATGGCTTTTCCGCCAGCCCCCCGAAACAAGACGGATTTTCTCCCGTCGAAATGGGAAAGCCTATCCCACCTTGGTTCGTCAACACGCTTTTACAGGAAATTCAACAGGGAGAGATGTCTTATGGTGAAATGAATCGGATTTTAAACCTGGCTCTGTCGAACATGGCATTATACGATGTTCTCTACGCTCTCATCAAGCAACAAGAAATGGTTATTTTGCCATGGGAAAAACCACAACATCTTCCGATCCACCGCACTCCTGTGGAGCTGCTACGCAATTTTGGTAAGATACGTGTTACCTGATGATTATAGTTAATATGTCAGTTTATTTATGCCATTTCGTAGTTAATTACGTAGGTATGCATAATTGGTACTGATTTCGTATATGATCTACCGAGAGGTAGATCATACCCTGTCCCGCGTCAATTGAGCGCCGTCAATTGAGCACCGTCAATTGAGCGCGGACCCGATTGAGCGCGGTCCCAATTGAGCACCGTCAATTGAGCTCAACCACAGCCCCCCCTAACCCTGCGGTGGCTAGACCGTACAGCCGACGGAATCCAGTGGTTTTAGCACGTTATAACCTAACCTAACGAAAATAATATCATACACACATATTTAATCAGTGATATGGCCTGGCGCTCAATTGACGGTGCTCAATCGGACCGCGCTCAATCGGGTCCGCGCTCAAATGGGCCGCGCTCGATTGACGGTGCTCAATTGACGGCGCTCAATTGACGCCGGACGCCCTGAACCGACGTGTATGATCTACCTTTTCGCGTTTTTATCTCGTTTGGTAGATAATACACCGGGTTTACGAGTGTGATCTACAATCTACAGACATCGCCAATGGAAATTGTCCCAGGGGGGGTCTCGGTGACCCAGAGTCACGGGGTCCTCAGGGTGTCCCCCAAACCCAAAAAATCTGAGGGGGGTCTCCAGGAGGAACCCAGACTCAATGCCGAAAACTCAAAAAATTAGGGTAAAAAAATGTTAACGAAATGTCGAAAAAAAAAATCCTCTTTTTCGACATTTTGACTTGGGTTTCCTATGGTCTTCCTAAGCTTTAGACCAGAAGGTCTAGTGGGAGTCTTGGTGTCTGTCCGTCTGGTCATTGGTTTTTTTTTACATGTCCAAGCACCGTAACTCACACCGCTCTACGAATAACATGTATAAGGCCTATAAGTTGTAAGTCAAAAAATTTTAACATTTTCGTGAAGCAGAATCCAAAAGTAAAGTTTACGGGCATAATTAATGCAAGAGCACCAATAAAGCAATATATATGATATGCGGTTAAAAGCGAAGAATATTAAATACACTCTAACATTGAAACGCTAAAATTTTCAAAGTTTGGTAATAAATATTCAAAAGAACAAAATCCTGATATAAAGAGGTTTCAAACAGTGCAACACCAGTACCAGTGCAACACGTGCGCGCGATGAATAATCCTGGAAGCACATATTTTCCAAATTTTCACAATAATGCTACTTCAGCACTTCAGCCATATTTAACATTATGTAAAAGTGATGGAAATACTTTTAAAATTTCAATTCTGTGTATTGAATATTTCATAATGTTGATGTACGCCTAGAAGTAAATGCTTAAAATGAAATAATCAAGCAAATGTCATACTCTAGTAAATCCCATGTTCTAGTAAATGCAATCTTCTAGCAAATCCAATACTCTAGTAAATGCTATTAACCTTCTGGTCCCAAGGTGCTGTAAGGCAAGTTTTTTTCGGAATTTGAATTTGGGTAAGATAGAGGCTACAGTTACAATATACATAATACACAGAACAAAGCTCACGATGTCAGTTTCAGGGAGATGAGCTTGGAATTGGAAGGCCACGTACCTATATCCGCATAACATGGTCCTGGCCCATGGAGGCAAGAAGCGAGTCGTTATTGGGACGAAAACGTTCACGCCACCCATATTTAGTCTGAATTTTGATCGAACTAAATCTTAAGCGTCCGGCGTGAATTGACCGAGCTTCTCGCTCGGTCGATTCGGTTTGACAAGTACTTAATTAGTGACCCCCGATTACTTGAATTTTAATTATTAAAAATGCTACTAATTTTCTCATTTGAAATAAAGTCCATGCATATTTAATGGCCCACTGGGCCATTATTGCAACATTTTTGGACCAAAATTAGGCTTTAAAAAAATAATGGCCCGGGCCATTGTTTGGACAATACGGTAATTTGGTTAGGTTAGATTTGTATATGCTCTATTATACCACATGTTAGGTTAGTATAGGTTAAAATTTTGGAAAAACTAATGAGCGCGGCCGTTGAGCACTGGTGCTCATTGGCGCGGAATCAAACCAAGGCCGAAATGGTCAGGGGAAGACTTATCTCTAGAGCAGTGGCTAATTTGCATCCTGAATTACTTGCCGGTCATATTTAATTAATTAACTTAAAATGGTTTGTTTCAAATTTTAAATTTTCAAATAAAAATTTTCGGCAATTTGTTTGCCTTATTTTGATAACGGCACATGCTTTTTCTACCTCACTTTTATGTATATATGTAGACAGGTAAGGTACCCATGTCAATTTTCAATTACACAATCTGCAGTATAGGTATTGAGGTATATGAGAACTTACTACAATTTTATGAATGATCAATTAAACCTAAATGAATGGATATTCTTTCCAGAATCAATGTTCCACCATCATGTAAAAGAGGCTGCTGCTAAAGCTCGTCGTAACGAATTAGATCGTTCCAAGTTTGGAAACCAGAATCAAGTTGGACTTAATAATGGAAATGCGACTGGAAACTATAAATCACAAAGCAAAGGGCCAGTCCGCTATCGTCCCTCCGTGGAGGCGCTCTGGGGAACTTCATCGCTCAAGGTATTTTAAGATTCAATGGCCTTTGCCTGTATGTACTTATTGAAGCTAGGTTGAAATCTTAAGGATCGATGCGCTCAGGCTGAGTTGAAGGCAAACGCGTGTGATAAGGGGTCGCATTGTCGATGATATTTAGGATTATTGATAGTCGATAATTATCGATAATTCTGGGTCTTAATTATCGATTAATCGATAATTTTTTTTAAAAAAATGAACTTGGATCTGATTTGTACTTCTACGAACTTCTTTTGAGTCGTACTAGTCTTAAGATTAGTTGAATTGCCTGGATTTTCCTCGGACAATTCTGGCTAAGCTAACTGTTATGTTGTAAACAAATAGTATAAAATCGCAATTACAACGCAATCAACAATCAAGAATACAGAAAGCAAAGTAAAGGTTCTTTTCGCGAAAAAATATGTTTCAAGTTTTCCCTTTCATTCATGTAAACTTCGCCAAACAGATTAGGTATTTCATTTCATCTTACAACCAGCGCAATAAATAGCCACCCCTCAAAAAGTAGCGCAAATGTGAAATACATATTTATCGAAATTATCGATAATATAGTTATTTAATTATCGATAAATCGAGAATATTTTTATCGAAAAATTATCGATAATGCGACCCCTATGTATGATGCTTGATGATTCCGTGCACCGTGTGACACATGCATATAATAGACAGTAACTTACAGGTAGACACGGCGGTACTAGAGGAGCCAGCCCTCCTGGTTCCGTTTATCGGAAAATAACAAATTAAGCATTAAATATGCATACTATTTATATATTATTATGTATGCGTATGCCATGCGCAACTATTTAATCATGATACTTTTATATTAACTCAACTGTAAAAAAAGAATAGATTTTTATGTAAATACGAGCATTATGATTACTAAATTCTTTGCAAGTATTATCCATGCCGTGGTATTTAACTTTAATAACTAACAAAACACCTAAATAGCACTTTCTGACTCAACTAAAAGGGGAAAACGTGGAAAAATTTCGAAACCGACAACTGCTTTTAAGTCTTCAATTAGCTAATTCTTAAACGCCTTTATTGCTTGTATTTAAAACTGATTTTAAAGTATAAAACCTGGGTCCCAATTTTTTTTTTATTTTATACTATATATATTTCGGGTTTTCGATTTTGTCCCCCTCCCTTGCCTACGGTGTTATTGTGTACTCCCCACCCACATGTTAAAATTAGCATAAGAAATGGGTTTGCGCCAAATGTTTTAACTTGAGTTTGGCCAATTGTATTGTCATGAATTTTAAATCGCAGTGCCTACAATCCTACCAAAAAT
>VNWX01001173.1:0-16325 GCA_009869905.1 Ceratophysella communis
ATACCTATGGGCTTCGTTAAGCAGACGCTGATAAATGAACATACTTACTTGGGATCTGGTGGAATATACTTTCACAGTGACGCCACGTGTAGTCGATGCAAGTTTATAATGGAAATCACCGATTGCTATAGCTACTAAATACGTAACCATCTTGACGGATCGTTCAAAATGGGTAATCGTAAAGCCTTTGGACGGTTTTTCGTTCTCCTCTTCCTGGAAAGCACAATGAAACACGAAACTAAGCTTTGACTTCCGTAAATTTTCGAACCAAAGGTTTGGGAAATAGTACTGACCGCGATACCGGGAACGATCGCACATTATCCTAACGGCGCAACCTTGCTATTTAACTTACCGAAACGGGCATATTGCTCAAAGCCGTTTCATTTGTTGGTCTGACCACGGATACGGAAAAGGTTGATTTGAAGGTGGGTTCGTCCATGCATGGAAACGCTCGTCGAGCATATGTAGGCTGGAACTTTGAAGTTATCACGTATCTTAGAAATAAATAAGAAACAATATTTTAAAATGCAGATATTGTAAAGGAAGCTGTGGAATTCATTTCAGTGTGCAAATTTACCTTGTCCTGTTACTTTCCGGATCATAGTATTGGGAGCGGTAGAGTCCAACGATTCCACGAGTTAAATTTCCTCTGAATTCCAAAATCAAGTTGTAAAGTTTTGGTTTTAAAACGTATTTGGGCTGGACAATGAAATACTCGTTGGGTTCATAGACGAAGGCTTTCTGAAAGATTAGCATCCACCCATCGTATAATAACATCAAAATGGAGCAGGTTTGCCCATCATAGAACACAATTTGTATAAAATCATTGTAAAAAAATCAGGCAAACTGTCCCATTCCATTTCAATAAGGTTTGACTTAAATGGCCAACAATAATTGAATAAATCTACTGACTTGAATTTGGTAAGATGATGTTCGATTATGAGTGAGTTCCATGTGAGTGATATTGAGTCCTTTCATATGTACTCGTATGTGGTTCACTTCAACCGTGATATTAAGAACCATGGCGACTCTCCTGCAAAATTACCAGCCAAAATTCACAGATCTATCGGTTTAAATAAAAAAGGTTTACCTAGTTAAAAAAAAGACAATTATTCACAGCGCGTACCCGCTGAAAGTTCCATGATTAGTGTTCGGAAACAGGAAGACATCATAGTGCTTTGGAATCACATTTGGATTCAGTCGTATATCACACTCCCATTCGGTCCCGTTGCATCTGAATTAATGTTAAATTTATTCGAAATTAGAATATTAATATGCATACGCGTAAGAAATGTAAGGACTGATAGTTTTTGAAAGCATTAAATCTAAGTTTTAGATCAATTTCTTCTGCGCAGTGATGATCTTCATGACGTTTTTGCAGCGATACCGATACCAGCCTCATGTGTAGCCGAAAGCCTCGTTTACTATTGGGATATATGTACATTTAACTAGCATTTGTTTAATTTGAATTTTACAGCCAGACAGCTCCTAGGCGTGGTCCAAAATACCGAGAAGCAAGTACGACTACAATGGGTTTCATTGTTGTCAGTGTTATCATGAATCTAGTTAGTGGTTAAAAGGATTTATAGCTTCAAGATATAAGACGGCCGTAAACCCGAAATTTGATTGAGCAGACCTGCAGGGTGAATAATGACTAGCAATCGGGTGTCGGGTCGGGTCGGGTGTCATTCCATCTTGCGTTTATTTAACAGTGCAAAATCATGCCGCCTTGAGTCTTGCATGACAAAATTGATCACTGATGCCATTATATAATTTATTGTGTAAGAAGTGAGCAGAAAGGCTGAAGGCAGGGTTTACGTTATAACTTCGAGTTTTAGCTTTAGTCTGCTGCACCCTCAGAAACGCAAATTTATAAATGTCCTCTGGAAAATCATAAATCACATATCCAATCGCCGGTGCATGTGTATGGGTATGGCTAGCGCTCTTCCTATGGTTCATTTATGTCCTTTGTATCGCCAGTTGATACACAACTTAAGCTTGAATATCTGATAATGTAAACAGCATGGAGTTAACCAATTAACTTTAAAACAGGTTTTTCAAATAACAAAAAGTAGGAGATTGTGAATTGTGAATACCCCATAAGCCATCAACCTAATAACGAAATCATGGTATTTACAATGAAGAACGGCCAGCGTTAAATGAAAGTTCGTCGCTGCTTGCCAGAAAAACAAACATGCATCGGCGTCACCTCATCATCACCTGAGTCTACAAATGTCGAGCTTGGAGTTGTAGTGACAATAGGCAAGAAGCCAATCGTGTTTTTTGTTTACCTGTAAATACATAAAAATTAAAATTCTAAGTATTTTCTCGACTTACGGTGGAGCTGAAGCAGCAGGCTCGGGCGCATCCGTTGTAAAATCAATGTCGGACTCATCTTCCGTGGTCGTAGTAGAGCCTGTACTTGAAGTGATCGTTTGCTCTGTTGTCGGATCACCGGAAGATGTATCCTCATCTTCAAGGGACATATCTTCGGTATTATTCCGCCTTAAAACAGTAGGCGGCGTTACGCCGACTTGCGGCTGAGAGTAGTGATTGCTGACATTCCAGGTATACTCGGGTCGTTTCCAGTGGTAGGCCCCAACAGAGACACATACAAGCACCGCGACGGTCAGACACAGAGCCACGACCACTGACCATGATGAAAAACTGAATTTGGGCATCACGGGTTGCTGAACCTCTTCGGGCATGTGTCTCCTGAGGCGGAGAGGTGCCATGCTTGCTTATTTATATTAAATTTTGTGTCACAAGGAAATGACCCGCATAGGTTCGTGACGGCTCTCTGTTAGCTTCCAGATAAATTTCACTAATTATTTTGAGATTGGGAGGTGTATGTCACTCTGTCACGGGGCAAAAGGCAAAACTTTCCGTATTTAGGTTTAGGAATATATCCGACTCAAATGTTTACATGTTCAAAAAGAAGTAAAAGTATTGCAAGAGGAGAGTCCATTAAATTCAACGCTGAGAAGCAACGAAGGCTCTTGCCAAGCAGGAATCAAATGGTCAAATGAAGACAATAGCCTATTAATTCTGTTGATACGTTGGCTCAGATTTCTGATTAAACGTGGATGTAGGTACCTGGCAGTGCAAAGAATTGGCAGAGTGGTTCTTCGTTCTCTCTTTCAATTTTTATTCCATTCTGATACAGGACAGGAGACACGTTCTTATGCTATTGTCATAGCTGGCAGTCGAGTTCAGCCTGAGCTTCGCGAAGAGGACAGCATTAGCTTAACCTGGCGTCATTCCCCACTTTTTAGCCAGCGTCGTCGTCCCTCTTTAAGACTTCTGCTGGGGATGAGCCAAACTGCTGCACGGGGAAAGCAGGAGGTTTTTGCTGGCGTTGAAGTTAGCGTCTATCTCGTTTTAAATATCGAATCGAGTATTTAATCGAGTATCATATCACATCGTATTACCTTGCATGATAGTCCAAAGCCAGTAATGAAAACCAACAGGAGTATTTAGCTGCTGGCAAATTACAGAAAATATCCTGTTGAGATATCCAAAATCCCTGTCTGTATGTAATATTTAACTGAAACTTCAAGCTCTCACCTGGGACACACATAGTAATGAATATGGGCTTAAAGTAAATGCAAGACGTGTGATTTAGCTTATTTTAACTTGAAGGATTCCGTAGAATTCGTAGTTCCTGCCTTCCAAAGTTTATTAGATACTGTCGTCAGTTCAAAAGAATATGGGAATCAATAAATAGAGATGCGGCTACAAAATCAGAAAAAGCCCGTAAAAGGCAATCAAGTTGAAGTATTTGTAATTGCGCTTCTCGACAGAATTTTGACAAAATTGGCTTTGATTAAATTTAAGTGAAAGGTTATTTCGAACTCACTCAAGAATCCAATGAATTGCTGTTGTAAAAGTTTCCGCAGTTTAAATCAGCGCACAAGAAATTAACTTCGGTCAAATATATTCCTCTGTAAATACTTATGCCACGCTGAGAGTGATTAACAAGGGATTAAATGCCAGCAATCAAATCCATTTCCCAGAACCTGAAGGTCTTACAAATCTAAGCGAGCACCTGGTCGTTAAAATGTATTAAACTTCTAACAGATGCGGATGTTGTTGCGAAAAGTTAAATTTGAACAAGTGGTGCGTCGAACTCTGATCTATTTCCATTCACTGAAAACAACGCAAATCATGCGTAGACACATCATACTTCGAGGGACGTTCCAGTTTCCAATGTTATTAACTAGAATTAATTATTTAATCGCACGTTGTAATAGCTATTCCCAAATCCTAGGAGCATCTTTTGCTTTCTACAAAAGCCGAATAATTCAGGCATTTCTGGGTTTCTTGTTTCATTTTAACGAGAAATTCTAAGAAACATTTAAAACATAACCGAAACTATTGACCAGAGTCTGGTCGTGAGTCATACAAATTGTACGCACGTCATGTCACGTTGAGCTAAGATGCCAGTATCCGGTCCGGCGTGGATTAGAAAGCGGCTGGGTCTTAAGATATTAATAATCCGCGTATTCAGATGGCCGCATGGCAGGCTGAATATACTTAAATATAAGTGGTTATGTAAGAACAGGTATTGTCGCAATAAAACTTTACATCTCAATCCACCGGCAGTCCTTAGATTAACTGAATGAAAAGTATATATAGTTCGTCTTGAGTTTGAGCTTATTTACGTATTAAACCGTAATGATATACCTACTACTATAAAAAACCCACTTTGCCAATTCTCCGCTGTGATATTTTCCCTAATGCCATGTTTTGCTAGTTTGATAAAAATTTCTGCATTTTTTGAAGCGCGTTATGAACAAGTTTCAATGCGTTTACGCAATTTATGACTTGAAGCTGTCAAGGGTTTTTATGGCTAAAGATGCAGCTGACAAGGTCGCTTTTTCCTAATCTGAAACGCTTAAACGACTTAAAATTCCAAATTCTGAATATAATGCAATAAATTAATCGCACGAAGCATAAATTAATACTAGAAATAAGAAATTCTGATTGCTAATGGTAGCAAGACAATCAGGCAACCTTTATAATGTACTTTTATTTAACACGACTCTTGAGTACATATCGTATCATGTAATTTGTAGACAGTAGTAGTAGTAGTAATTAATCGTAGTTTACTCACTCACGCAGTGGACACTCTTCTGAACTCGGGATGAGGGTAATACACGGGAGAAGTACAGATACTAGTTAGAGCAATAATTGTTCATCAACGCTTTCACACGAGCCCACGTGTACACCTATTTTAATTGTCAACTTCATCAGAACCACGCTTCGGATTGGTGACCTGAGTTGGGGCACAAAGCGGAACGCCCCGGACTCACCTCGTGTCCCAACTCTTTGCCAAGTTTAGTTCAATGATGAGAAGGTACACGTGTAAAAATTCAACAAAAAGAACAACGCAAAAATTTCTGGATCTCCAAATTTCGCCGTCAGATACACTATGTACGTATAATAATTAATTGGGGGTGTCGGCCTCTTGTACTTCTCTAAGGTTAGCTTAACGCCATCATCGACTCCCTCGCCCTACAGAACATCACTTGTTCTGCTAGCTGGCTTCTTACTGACCCCGTGATCGCATATGTTCAAGAGCTACGCCGGAAAACGTATGCGATCACGGGATCGCACACTAAATCAGCACTAACGCTCCGTCTGTTAAACTACTATTAAAACACCGAGATTAAATATTTTGCAAGTCTTTACGAGTTACTTGTTGCTGCCTGTCCCATGTTTCAGTGTATTCCGTTCGATTTCTGCTTAATTAAAGGCGGAGACACTGTTATACATATTTTTGCTTGTACTTTCGGCGCTTATTCATTCCAATTACCAACTACCTGTTCTTTGCCAACACGTTTCTAAACTGTACTTCATTTTGCATTGAGTCGTTCGTTTTCTTGAAGCATGTTACATTTATACTGAATACCACAGTTCACTCAAAAATGGCTCAAATATAGCCCCGTAATTCTACGTAGAGTCAATTGTAGGCGTTCGCATGAAGTTTTACGCTTTCCAGAAACATGCCTGATCCTAAACTTCCTGCAGACCTCTACAAAGTCTCTTTTGTCACATGAGAATTAATTACATTTTGTTTTTAAATTCTATAATCTGGATTTCTAGAGGAATAAATATGAATACTTGAATACCACTCCATTCTCGTTGGGATATTTGTCAGTGTCTACTTTTAAGGACTTGAATATTCTGAGAAGATCAAGCTTAGTTTATAATTACAATGAAAACTGTACAGATATTTACAATAAATAGGCAAACTATTGTGAATAATGCATTTACAGTTTATAATTATTACTATATAATACAGAAGGAAGAGGGACAAAGAGGAAAGAAGCAACCAAATCTCTTGGTTCCCAGTTATTCAACAACAAACAAATAAACAAGCGAATAATTTTAATTAACTACTACAGAATTCGGGTTTTGTTATTATGTCGCAGTTCGAAAGCATCTAAGTTTTAATATATTCTCTCTCATTCTCCGTTATTGTATTTAATTATTGCACTAACATTGCTACAGCCTATTGTTTTTACATATATTTGATTAATTTCCAAAAACAACAAGGAAATGATGCGAATTTTATAGCATGAGTTCACTCACGCACATACCCATTCTCATACCTGTATTTATGGTATAATTAGCCTCGATAATTAGGTGCACACGCCTCCGACAAAATTCCATTAATCTACTTCATCGTATCTATGATTTAAGAATTGTAGACGAAAAAACAAACAGTAGAGTCATGAGTCAAGACTGTATTTTTGGGATAAAGCTAAAGCATGTCAGAATTTTCGCTGTGGTAATTAGGCTCAAGGTCTAGCAATAATCTACGACCTTGTTCAGTTCATTCATTAACCAGTATCCAAAAGGGTAAATGGAAGAAAAAATTCCTTTGCGTGTTTCTGGAATCTCGAGCATGTCAATCGACATTACAAACTTTAAAGTTAACGTTAAGTAATAATGTACCTGAGTTGGGTGACATGAAAAAAAAGCTTCTGGGAATGGAGCGTTCTCTATTTGAACACCATGCATTTTCGCGGAATGTAAATAACTCCAGTTAGCTCTGTGTTGTTCCATGGTCCAATTTTAATTATGATTTATAATTAAACTCTAAATAAGATCTTTGATACTTCCAACAACTGCGCACTCGTTTGAAAGAGAGGAGATTAGGGGTCTATAAATATATTCCAAAGAGGATTAGAAAGGAGAGATCAAGGTGTGGAGAAGAAGATGCAGAGAGCAGCAGCGCAGAAACAAAAGCAGAGTGAAGAGCCCACAGTCGGGATTTGTACAGACGACTTTCTGCTTTCATTTCAATCAATTTATGCTAAACATGAGTACTGCTAGCATTATTAATGAGTTCACTTCACTCTGCCGAGAAAGGACAATTAAAACAGAATGTGAAAGAGGCCTTATGAATAATTTGGCAACACGTACTCCGTCCAACAAACATGTACTCTTATTATAACTTAACCTAGGACTAAGAGAGACCCTACTCAAGAGGTAGATTTCCCTTTACCAACGCCCATCTTACAAAATGAAAAATGAATTTTAATAAACTACAAAACTGGAAATCCCTCATCAAAAAATCTACCCAAAATTCTTGTGACCCTGGGTAGCCAAATACTTCAAACTTCGAGACTTTAAGCTTTCATGTACTTTTCTCACTTCTGACTACTACTGTAGGTTGTATGGGTGAGTCTCACCTAACAACAAATTTCAAGTTTTCGGCTGAGGTAAATAACGTTTGAGGGACTTTTCAATGTTCATTCGATGTCCCAGTTTCTTGACTCCGAGGTCGAGAAGGGTTGCATTATCCATGCGTAGAAGCTTCTTTCCGTCAATCTGCCGTTGCTGGAAGATCTGTTTGTACTCGGGCATAAAAAGCGATTCGAGCCAATCCCCGGTGTCAGCCACGGACCAGTCGGGTAGAGTTTTATTACGAAATTCGCGTCGAACGCGAGAACCTTGCTGTTGTTGTTGTTGTTGAAGCTGCTGTTGTGCGAGTTGCTGTTGGTGTTGTTGCTGAAGTAGCTGCTGCTGGTGAGCATGAGGTACTTCGTAGTGATCCTGGCCGGGTTGCTTTTTTGGAATTGTTCCTACAATTCGAGGGCCCGTGCTTTCGTACAAATCTACACACAAATTTGTTCTAATTAAATTGAATTTGTACGAAATATATGACTTTTATTCCTTGTTTAATTTACCCGGAGTGTAGCGATGAACAGGATGCAATTTTTCTGGAATATACTTCCCAGGTCCACTCGTGCTACTGATTGTGCTTGTAGTCGCTCCACCTGCGGTAGTTTGATTGTAATAATAGCATTTTGGGTGATGCTGGTGCTGGAATGGATTGGCAGGACCAGGAGCTTGTCCTTGTCCTGGAGGTTGCTGAGGACTTTGTTGAGCTAATTGCTGCTGCTGTTGTTTCACATTCGTTAAGGTCTGATAGTGACCGTAGTTATTCGTATTGAGCATACTTTGAGCACTGGGTGAAGGACGCCCAAGTGTACTACTCGAGTAATTGTAGCCTGGCATAGCAACGCCCAAACCCTGCTGTTGCTGCGCCATTGCATGTTGCTGTTGTTGCTGCGCCATTGTATGCTGTTGTTGCTGAGTCATTGCATGTTGCTGCTGTGCCTGGGATTGTACTATTTGTATTTGCTGTTGACCGGGTGGGCCTAAGACTTGGTGTGACTGTGCCATCATGTGCTGTTGCTGTGAGGAGTGTTGAGCCGAGGCATGTGCCATTTGGTATTGTTGCTGTTGGTGTTGCATTTGGAGGTGCTGCTGCGTTTGTTGTTGCAACTGGTATTGCTGGCGCGTCATGGTGGGGTAGCCGCTGTACATAGAGCTGTTACTCGAGTGTGTGTGACTAATTGACCGATAGAGGGGAGATGCTCTGTTGAATGCCTGGAGAGCTTGTGGGTCGTTTGGATTCAAATGTCCTTGGTTGAAGCGAGTGGCGGACTCATGTGTATCCCGCGCATCGGAGAACTCGGGTGGTGGCGCCAAAATCGGCGTTTGACTCTTTTGTCCATATTCCATCGGCGGAGGCGTCGTGCTTGGAAAGTCCTGCTTCAAGAAAAAAGGCATTATTATTAGACTCTCCGCTGGGCATGACAAATCTATTACATAATTTTCTGGTAATTATTAAACTAGTTAACGATTTGGATTAAAGTTGTGAATGTGAGTGTTAGTGCTAAATTAGTGCTACTTTCGTGTGCTTAATTGGTGCTAAGACTTTACAATTACAATAGTACAATCGCTAATATAATAGAATTACTTCATCAGACCACACATTACTTTCACGCGAAACACCAAGACCTCACTTTCTGAATTTTGACTTTAAATCAGTTCACCTCTCCCTTCAAGCAAGATCGGTGACCGAGCAATCGCAGTTACTAACAACTAAACACTACAGCAGAATTATGAATCCCTCCAGTGGACTTAAAATGGTCATAATTTGGGTACTGCTTGAAGTCTACGATTATGTGTCCGCCGGACCTTTGCCAACGACTACTGACATCGACCGACGAACCGGTCAAGAAGCGTAAGACGTTTTGTTAAACGTTAAACGGTAGAACAAAGACCCAAAATGTTGAACAGCATTTTTAAAATGCGCGTATCATTCTTAATGTATTCACAGGACGCTCTACTACATGTTCGGGTTCTGGGGGATGAATAAACGGACGTATTTTCTCGTAGTTACGAGCATGATTGCCCTGTCCACATTTCTTGGTATTCTCTTCTTTGCTATTTGGACGTTCATTACCGAAGCACGCGAATTTGATGGTAAGCATGACAAAAAAGTTAAATTAAAAACCTATTGTTTTTCATCGAAATAATTATTTGATGTTTCTGGTACAGAGATCCGTCGAAAACGACTCGCCAGGGAACAAGGCATGGAAATGGAAACGACGCCTACACCGCAATCCCCATCTTCCCCAGCAGCAGTATCAGAAGCCGAACCGGACTTGGACCCACCACCACCCACCGAGGGACAGCTTCATATCTGCCGCTCTGCTTCGTTTGACAATCTCCGTAAGTTATACGTTATACTTTCATAAACCTGAACTATTTATGTAGTATGTGGGTTAGCAATTATGTGATGGGATAAGAATTTTACCCCACAGATTTGTCGAAGGTCACACTGTCAACGGCCCCCTTGTCAAGAAGCAAGTCCATGGGGGCTTTCAACAATGAAATGGGTGACAGCATTCAGATCAATGATTTGACTCAACGTCCCCAATAATACTGAAAATTGAATCACAGTACAAAGCTTTGCTCTACACCCTTATTTAACCTACAAAATTGAAACGTATGCTGCTAATTCTGATTCATGCCATGCTTGACAAATAAAAAGATATTCTGTGAAAGTTACGAACTACAAATCGTACCGAACCATGTTACAATTTCAACTAAGATATCAAAAAGGTTGACGAATAAGGTTAGTTTCAAACTTACTTTCAATGCTTCCACGTGCATTCGAATGAGCTTGATGCTCTCCTCTATGCTCTTTTCTGCCTGTCGAGTTGGTCCTTGAACTTGACCCTGGAATTGGTATTGCCTGGCTGCAACTGCCTGTTGATGCTCCTGCAGCATTGACTTAGACCTCTGAGGCTGGAGTGTGTGATACATAGGAGAGGTGGAGGTGGACGTGGTAACCGTGTTCTGGGGTTTCTTCAAAATCGGCGTGGCTCGTGGACTCTTATCTTCGGATTCACTTTCCAGTTCCATGGGAGGCGGGAGTTTGACCAATGAAACGGCATTCTTTGTGAGATTTCCGCCAGATGACACAGGGCGTGTGTTGTTGGTACGACCTAGCGTTCCATAACTCGAGAGTGGATGGGCTGAGGTAGGCTCTGGTTGAGTATTCTTAGAAAGAAAGACTGAAGAATGATTGCTTTGGTTGGGAATATTGTTGTTGTGATTCACGTTTTGGGGCTCCTGCGACCCCGAGTCCACATTTGTACGCTTTAGACCGACTTGTGATGAAGAGGATGCCTGTTGATTTTGGTTTCCACTGTCCGTTCCTTGCTCGTCCTTCAAAATCCATGTTTTATCACTGGCGTCTTCAGAACTGTCCGAGTCAGGATTGATAGGAACACAAGTGACGTAGTTTCCTTCATTCCCACCGTCAGAGCTGACTCCACTAGAAGAGTTCATGTCGCCATCATGATCCTCTTGACCCAAGTCGTTAGGAAATGACTTGGAGCTCTTGAGACTGGACTTCACTTTCTGAAACTCATCTACACTGAGACTATGAGATAGCTGGCCTTGACCGCCGTTAGCCTGAGCAGCATTTGTCGCAGAGTTTGTCGTAGCTTCGGATTGGAAGGTAACCGTTTTCTCAGCTTTTCGTGCCAGTCGTGGAGATTGCTTGACCTCAATACGAATCTTTGTAGAATCTGCATTGCTACTTGCCTTATTGTTATTATTGACTAAATTAGACTTTAGAACTGGTTTCAATCTTTCTTTGGCCTCTTGTAGCGACTTCTGCGGATCAAACTGTGGAGAATTCGGATCGATTTCGATCTTCCTCTTCTCTGAATCGGAATTCTTGTCCGCGGGAGTACCGCCGTTGGTTAGTTCTGTTAACGAGTTACCCTGCTTATCCTTCTCAAGCCTCAGGGTTTCCGGCTGAGCATAATCCGCCCTAATATTTCGCGTGACTTCCTCCTTTCCGCGAGGAAGGCTGTGAGACCGAACTGTTCTTTTGAGTGTTGAGACATTATTCGGCTCACCGCCGGACTCCCGATAACCAATTGACTTAAGGTCATCCGGAGACGCATACAATTTGGCACTGTCCGTGGGCTTGAAGCTCGACATTAT
The DNA here is from genome assembly GCA_009869905.1 of Ceratophysella communis. Classification (NCBI taxonomy): domain Eukaryota; kingdom Metazoa; phylum Arthropoda; class Collembola; order Poduromorpha; family Hypogastruridae; genus Ceratophysella; species Ceratophysella communis. Next base: position 11,830 of record VNWX01001173.1, read on the forward strand.
CGAGTTGCTTTCACGTCGACTCATTATCGTAGAAGTAATGTCAAGACTAGCATATTCTTTGGATTTGGAAATATCCACCTTAATCACTTGTCCTGGCGGAACTAGATTGATGATTGTTTGTTGTTCTGCTGGTCCAATGGAGGTACAGCCGGTACTGGCTCTCCTGGGCAGCGTCTTTGATTGAATTGGTCGCAATGGTTTGATTGTTCTGTACTCACTTTCAGTTAGAACTGGAGCCTTGACCGATGATTTGGGAGTTTCTTCGCCAGAGGACGAAGAGGAGCTCATGGACCCATCACTTTCCGCACCTTCATCAACGCCATCCGAAGCCTTGGTCTTTTCTTTTGCAGCTAGCTTTTCGATATTCTTCCAGGAATTCTCATAATTCCTTTCCAGAAGATCCCGATTTGCACTTGAAATGCATGCCCAGGAATGCCGTGGGTTTCCTTTGAGTTTGTTTAGACTTTCTTGACTCAATGACTTGACTTCAGCGGAATCGTTAATTTTCTTGACTGGAGTAATAGTCCCATCTGTATTCTTCACAAATTCCTTGAGGTCAGGTGTACTATGAAAATCCTTGTGTAGCTTCCCAGTTTCCTTGGATTTGAGCCCCGACTAGAATATATAAGTAGCACGGAGTCAAAGCACTAATTAATCTTAGGTTCACCTTTGGGAAAATTAGGGAAAAACTCTCTGTTACCTACCTTTGATCTTTTCATCTCAGAAACACTAGCGTAAATCTTGTGTCCGCAAGAGCCAGGCGACTGTGAGCCTTTTCCGTTCAAAGTTTCGCCATTCACCGCTTTTTCAGCAAATATTTCTTGAATCTCGGTTGCAGTTATGCGACTAGAAGTAGGTCTAGCACGAATTGAAGCCGTTTTTGGCTGAAGCGTACCATTTGTGTTGGCTGCGCTTGTTGGTGGAAGTGGCGGTTTGCTTGCAATCGAGTCCACCGAATTGGACTTGGCTCCAACGCCTTCCGGCGTAATATTTGATGGTGTTTCTATTGATTTACAAAATGCGAACAACATCGAATTAAAAATACAATAAAATTTCGAACGATTAGAGGACAAATAATGGTGTTCATACCTATATCTGCAAGTGCAGCCACCATTGACTTGGCTCTAGCACGACCAACGCTGAGGCTTGTGTTGGGGTCTCGGCGAGGGGGAGATGGCACGCTTGGTCCGCTAGAACCTGTAACAAAACAATAACACCAATATAACAGAATTGTAAAAGTTAAAATCCCTATCTGCAAATGTAACCGCTAGACAAAGAAAACCTATCTGGTAATGACGTGACATTAGAAGTAAATGTTTCATAATATCTTTTGTTGATATGAATGATAATTTGGAAAAATTAACAAAGACTTGAAAAAACAATCATCAAATACACAATTAAGCTTTAAACATGCTTTGAACTAATTAAGGTATCTCATTGAATCAAAATAACATTGGTTGGACTACGAAAACACTATTGGCCAAATTCGTCAATTTTCTTGGTAAAAAAAAAAGAAAATTGGGAAAACCTATACTTCATGATTTCTGTATTTTCTTGGTCAAAACCCATAAATTTCTTGGTGGCTTTATATATAAGTCATTTACTAACCTGAATACTTTCTGGGCAAGGTAGCGAAATGGTATTGAGCTTTTGGCGTTCCACCGGACCCATGTTCACAAGTGAGTGAAGCAGGCGAGCCGGGTTTCGAGTTTTCTTGCTCAAGATTCGATGGGAGAGATAGGCCTACAACAGTCATGGACACTAGTTCACCGGATTTTCGAATAAAGTCCACCACTGCTTCATGGGAAGATTGCGAGACATCAGTTCCGTTTATCTACAAAGGAAACCCGAATATTAAAATGAGCGACGGACAATTATTTTAATGCCAAAAAGCTTTCAGAACATCAGATTGAGTTAAGTTTAATTAAGAGGTGGGTGTGCTTTGTAGTTTAGGGCTTGAATGGAGGAGGAGCTGCTTTGAAGCCGTGAGATAATTTAATATAAATCTTACGGCGAGTATAAAATCCCCTTTCCGCAGTCCAGCTCGATCGGCAACTCCATTAACATCCACATCATCCAAGTACTGGAGTGCAGGGAATCGATCCGAGGGCTGAAGTTCCATTAGAGGAGAGTCCGACTTGGCACCACGCAGAATGAATCCAAAACCCTTTTGGCCGCGATGCAGAATCACAGTGTGGGGCTCACCCCATCTACAAAACCCATATCATCAACATCAAATCTCATCTCAATAGACATTCAGTCTAATTTTGAAATAGAGAAATCAGGTCGGAAGTATTCCAGTCCCGGCTAAGCAATATATTGGAATTACGTGTAGTACGTTTTCTTGAGTCGGGGTGCTTTCCCATTCTGCTTTCCATTGTTTGCAGCCGAGTCTCGCTTTCCCTGGGCTTTGGACGAGGGAATGAGGAGATGATTCCGCGAGTCATAACTCTTCATTCTCATTTCCTGAACACATGAAGCCGGGAATAGTCCGATCTGACCTCTCAGAGACCCTTCCAGCAATCCTGTGTCTGTTGACGCAGTGACTGGAACAGATTAGATTTACTTCAGAACGGCCTGACGCACTCCACGACATAATTCCCATTTCTATGGGAATTACTCGCAGAGAACTCTTGTGAACCCTTACAACGGGTCTCAGTGGACATGGAAAATGGGTCTTAAATTAGGTTTAGAAGTCAATAAGCATGAACACTAGCGTAGCCAGCATCTCATTTCGGGAGGGGCCCAAAATTACGATTTTTTTGAGCGCCTACGGCGCTCAAAATTTTGCCGTTTTTGCTATCAGAAATCAACATTTTCAAGCAAAATTGGCCAAAATCAGAGCTTACGAGACCTATTTGTGCCGCAGGCGCTCGAAATTTTTGACATTTTCCCACGAAAAGTGAGTTTTTGATCTTAAATTGACCGGTTTTGCTGCTGAATTATGTGGAAAAGTAGTTTATAAAGCCAACTGGCGCCGCAGGCGCGAAATTTTTTAGATTCTACTAGAAAACGTCCAATTTTGAAGGTTTTCTGAAACATTTCGGGGGGGGGGCCTACGGAATTTTTGACATTTTCCCACGAAAAGTGAGTTTTTGATCTTAAATTGACCGGTTTTGCTGCTAAATTATGTGAAAAAGTAGTTTATAAAGCCAACTGGCGCTGCAGGCGCGAAATTTTTTAGATTCTACTAGAAAACGTCCAATTTTGAAAGTTTTCTGAAACATTTCGGGGGGGGCCCGGGCCCTACGGGCCCGGTGCTGGATACGCGCCTGTACACTGGCGTACAATGTACAATGGAATATGACCACCAACAGCATGATTCAATTTTAGGACTATTACGAATGCATGATGCGGAATAAAATGTCATAAAAGGAGTTGTATGGAACCTATCAAGACCTAAAGAGAACGTTCTGAGGACCGCGGTACTGAAATGGTACCAAGTGTACTGTCTAAGGACGTCCTTATCTGGGTAGTGGTTGTATGGGCTATTGCGCATGTCTCATGTCTGATTGTCGCCTCCTAGATTTTGTAAATCTGGAAGGCGGCAATATGCATTTATCAGATAGCAAGGGAGGCGACCCTGTACCTGATGCATTAATGAGGCGACTATAGCAGTCGGTATGGGAGGCACCGCTGGGAGGCGACACTCACTCGGTTCAATGGGTTTACTTCGACCCAAGTCAACGTAACTATGATTTAAACGTGCTTATAGCTGTAGACCGTCACATGGGCAACTATCGATTCAGCGTCAATTGAGCATAGTCAACTGAGCACCGTCAATTGAGCACCGGTGCTCAATCGCCTGACGAGCGAATCTAACCTAACGAATGCCGAAAAACTACCCTTACCTAGCATAGAATAACGAAATATAACCTAACCTAATGTTCATCTCAAAATAATTTGCGGCTTTGATAAGATTATTACCATGACAACCGAATGTTTATCCCATGCTAAAAGCATGTACTCTTGAACAATTAAAATTTATTGAAAGCCGCAAATTAATTATCAAAGAAAGTTATAATATGAGTACCCTCACCAAAATTAAGCACCGGTTCTCAATCAATGGTGCTCAATTGACCGTTCTCTATTGATGCCGACCGCAACTATCGCCTTATATGTGAAAGTCTTTGATTCATGGTTTGTAATCTAAAAACTCCGTCCTGGTGGTAGGGTTCGGAAGAATTTTTATAGCTTTATAGTCCTTGGTGACCACGTCTGGGCGTCCACTATATTAAAATTACCATTGGCCTCTTTCAGGTATTTGAATACGGGTTATGATTACCATGCCATGGACTGAGTTCTAAAAGTTTTAATTGACATAGTTTTGTGGACATGTACATTGTAGTGCCTCTGACTGAGCAGCAAGATCACGAATTAGAGGTGCGCGCCGATTTTTTTCGGGTCGGCGGCGGCGTTTAGTCAAAAATGCACCGGCGGCGGCGGCGCGCCGGGTAAACCGCTTCGGCGGCGGCGGCGGCGCGCCGCCGCAATTT